>JACJUY010006363.1:0-29496 GCA_014220935.1 Platorchestia sp. MABIK | reverse complement strand
GCCTACCTAACCTTTAGCTAGGGCCCTCACATAGTCCCCCTGGGAGCGCCAATTCCCATAGATACAATAGTTGTATCCCCCTGAGGGGGCAAACCTAGTTGAAGTTTCGTTCAAACTCAGTCGAAGTTTCGTACAAACCTGGTTGAAGTTTTGTTCAAACCTAGTCGAAGTTTCGTTCAAACCTAGTCGAAGTTTCGTTCAAACCTAGTTGAAGTTTCGTTCAAACCTAGTTGAAGTTTCGTTCAAACCTAGTCGAAGTTTCGTACAAACCTAGTTGAAGTTTCGTTCAAACCTCGCTCGATTGTTTTGGTCCCCTTTTGGAACCAGTTGCTATTAGAGCTAGTCTACATTACGTTGCAATACGATTAGAAACACTTATCTATGGAATGGATTTCATTTTTTTTTTTTTCAACAATATAGTTAACAGAGCATGAGCAATTTTATTATTCATAATCAAAAACTTTATTGTCAATATTGTTATATTAGATATATTAGTGAATAATTTTATTATAACACCCATGTAAGGCTTATAATGATTTTATTTTAATATAATTGTAAAAGTATCGGTATCGGTAGTAGTATCGGTCAAAGTATCGGTATTTTCAAGTATCGGAGTATCGGTATCGGTATCGGCCAAAAAAATGGGTATCGGTATCGGCCAAAAAAATAGGTATCGGTATCGGCCAAAAAAATAGGTATCGGTATCGGCCAAAAAATGGTATCGGTACATCACTAGATAAAATAATATCGAATTGAATTCTTTAAAGTGCCAGAGGCAATACAATGTAACGAGTTCAAATTTGATCTAACTTCGTAAGGCCAAGTTATGCATAAAATGTAGATCAGTTCGAGAATGCGCTCACCGCGGTGATGATATCGTCGGTGTTCATGGCTACGTGCTGGACGCCCGCACCTCCGTAGTAGTCCACGTACTCCTGGATCTGACTCTTCTTCTTGCCGGGAGCAGGTTCATTGATCGGCATCTAGGTATAGCGTGAATCAGAAATTTGCACGCAAGGGGAATTTGAATTAAATAAACACGATAGTGGTTAACATATCGAATAGAATAAGACTGTTGTATGTAATGCCATTAAAACTGGGCTGGAAAAATGTTACGAAGTTCAGCAGCAAAACTCACAAATGCATAATATTATGTTGACTAGAAATTTTTGTCTGCAGGTACCTATCTACTTGAAAATCTCAAGCTTAATGTTGATTTCTTTACTTCCATACTTCATTCGTAGATGTAATAAAATTTGAATTAAATACATTGTGCTTATAAAATTAATGATTGAAGATCAAACAAGCTTCCAGTTTGCTATTTGGGAAGATTTGAAAGAACGAAGGTTAAATGAGTTAATTCTTTGACCGCAATTGGTTAAACTAGAGTTTAATATTCATCTCAGATTGAAAGTCAATTGAAGTAAGAAAAATTGAAAATAGAAAACAATAACTAGATGGAGCCTTCATTTAGCTTTAGTTAAGTATTTTGGAAAATTTAATTTGACACTACTGGTCGGTCAGCAGCGTTATGAAAATACCCTCCGTGGCCATTGTTGGCGCAAGTAGCAGTCAACGTGTTAATTCATAGTACCTCGGCAGTCTCTGTGGTAGAGTACCGCAAGGAAAGATGAAAGATTTAGTTTACATTATTATATCATAAAAGCCACTTGTGTAGAATAAAACGAGCCATAGGCTAATTATGAGTTTAATTTTGATGATAATTGCTAAGCTAATTTCATTGCACTAAAATAATTGAACCGCACTATGGAAAAAGTAAACACTTGTGCTGGGCTTGTGTACCAACAAGCCTAACTCTGAAACATTTGTTCTTGATTTCATCGTCCTTCTTCTTGAGTCACCTGCAGATTAAGAGCGCAAACGCGTTCCACCAAAAAAAACAGACTCTGGAGGCTTCTGCACTCGGTCCTCAGGAAAGGAGGCTCCGTCAGCACTCCTTGGTTTTCGAGACATCAGCATCGTCATTACCCTGGGACCTTAATTCAAGACATTTCTTCGAGAATTCTACTTTTGTTTATCATTCTACGAAAAAATGGGATGTGAACAATTTTGATAAGATGAACTTCTTTATGAAAATGTAAGCTCTTCGTGAAGCTCCAAGCCGAAGATTGGAGCCGGGGCAGCTCTGCGCTTTCGTGGCCCGACGCAGCATGGCGAAGTTCCAGCAGCGACTCCGCGCCTCTCTGTCCTCGCCTCACACGGTGGAGGCGTGGTGGCACTCCCCGGGCGGCGCGCGTCTCTTGAGCTCTGCTGCACGGAGGAACGGCCTTCTAAGCACGTCCTTTATGGTGAGTTGGGAAGCCATTTCAGTGCGGTGATCACTTTCCATCTCAGTGCTTCGATTATTCTTGATAATTGCCAGTGCGAACGGATATTACAACTTAATTTTTGTCTGAGCCATACGAGTATAGAACTATGAACTTTAGGTACAAATAAGCTTAAGCTCTTTTGTAGCCTCGTTGCCAGTCTAGCTGGTTGGCTAAATGCCATTGTTTGGGCTAATTTTGTTTAGCTGCGGCAAGCTCTCAAAATAAGGTAATCTTAAGTCCTTCCTAAAGTTTTGTGAGCCGCCTCAGCATGACGTTTAGTTTCCCTGCAAAGTAGTTAAATTTACTAGTAAAATTTTATTTCCTTTCAAAGGTACGTGTATTGGCTCGGACTTCTTGGAGCGAGCTGGAGCAGTGCGGAGGGTTACCGCGCTGGCCCGTTTCTTAACTCCGGGCTCCCGCCGCTACGTCATTGGGGGGCGAACTGTGCCGGCCGCACTACATACTTGGTGTTCTTTATTGATCTTTGCTGTTTTACACTTATGCTCAGTAACGTCATGGCTGCCGCATCTAGTTTTTACTCCTTTGGTGACCCTTCTCCAGATTCATTTTCAAGAACTTGAATTACAAAAATATGAATTTTCAAGCTTTACCCCAGAGTATCTTTGGTTGTCCATTATGCTGCATGAACTTGCTCAGCAGCATAACGCTGGTTTGTGAACAACATGTACATTTTGCTCTGTGGTCCCAGCCACAGTTCATCTACAGTTAATTTGCAAGAGGCACGTTTGTAGAGCTACTTCCTTGGTAGTAAGTGTGAGTTTTCTCATTACCATTATTTTCTGCGGTGCTTGAAATAATAACTGATGATTAATGGAACCATTAACATGCAAAACGAAGAAGCGTTACCTTGATAGTTTCATCCCAGTTGGTGACCACAATAGAGCGCAGAGCAGAGTACTCGGTGTGGATCTGCTTGTCGTCCACCGACCAGAACCTGTGGAACGCCAGGCTGTCCTCGTACCACTTGGCCACTCCTTCCATCTCCAAGTCTGGCTGGTTACCCACCACATGGTCGACAAAGTTCAGTCCGATCGGTGGCCTGTGACATCAAGCGAGATGAACTCTTTAGAGTTGGTAAAATAAATTATAAAAGGATAATCTGTCAAAATAGCGTAGAATTACCTTCTAGAAAATGAAATGGAACCAGGTATAAATAGGCATTTCAGTCTCTCGGAGAAGCGATCGTAGACAAGTTAGGCGTTGTCACATTTTCTTCTTTATTGTTCTCCATCCATGCATCCTTGATGATTCTGGGTAATAGTGCTGCTCCGTTAACTGAACTCAACGGCATCGCTGTTCTTTGTTAATCAATTGTAGTGCCAAACTTCTACCACGCAAATCAATACGCAAACGGTAGCTGTAAAAGTTATGGGTAAGGGTAGAACACAACATCTACTGGAATGAATTTTGAGGAGTGCTGCACTGTATAACTTGAAAAAACTTGTAACGTTCCTAATTTATTGAACCAAAATATAGAAAAGATTTTAACCAGCTCTAATGAAGTGTGAGCAAAAAAAAATAAATTCAAAATAATTTTTCAGCTGTAGAATGATTTGCAATAAATTAAACGTAAAGTTTTCTTCACTGATGATTCATGTGCAGTGTTAATTAATTCCATCGAAGTATTTTCATACCAATGTTAATCAGTTCAATAACACTTGCTGGCTATCTCATACGAATAGGAAAATAGCTCTAAAGAATTGTTGACAAGTTTGGCGAGTTCAACAACATGATAGTCCAGGTGGTCCCACAGTGTATCTCCTGCTGATCATTTAAAAGCCTGCTTCATCTTATTTCAATTCAGCAAACTTTCTTGAAAAAACAACTTCTGAGTCAGATTGTTTCAAAAACCAATTCAAGTCAACACGCTTCGTTGACAAGTTACACAGGAGTTCCGAGTCACTAATTAACAGGTCTTGCAGTGCATATGCTTCTCCTGAATCTACGCTAGGCTTGAAAATATTATTGTTTTCTTTTAATCTACTTCCTACTGATTTGCATTTATTTCACTTTCCCTAAGAAATAACAGAATATTCATAATGTTATTTTGAATGCAAAAATATTATATAAATGATTCTCTATTACGTCATGGGTACGTAGATACGTTGGCATACCCGCTCAACAGAGACTCAGAAACGCTAGCTTTAGTTCTCCCTATATAGTAGTATTATCCCTGAGTTGATGGTTAAATGTTCTTACAGCTGCTTCAGGAGCTTGTCTTCTTTGATGAGGGGCTTCTGGAAGCCGGGCAGGAATAGGCCGTTGTAGCCCCGGCGGTCAATGAGAGTGTGAGTTGTGTCCCCGTACTGGAATAAATGAATAATGTTAAAAATTGTGTAGTTTCAACCCATCAGATAAGATTCGATTGTAAGTTATTTTAAGCCACATAAAATGTGTGTCCAAGAGGGGATTACGAAAGACATCATTTAAAACGGAATTGAAAGAACTAAAGACAATTTCTATACACATGCATGTTCTCACACTATATAGATTCCTTGCGCATAGATATAGCAACATTGAAATAAGTTTCGGAAACTAGATGATATTTGAAGAAATTAAAGCTGAAAAACGATAACAGTGAATGAAGAAAAAAAATGGCATATAACAAAACAAACAATCTATTTGATTTTAACAGATGGGCGACCTCCCTTTCAGCTCGCGACCTCATATCTTTTCCGTAGGATTTTTAGGTATCAATATCAATTGATACAGCAGTACTTTTCTTATACATTAAGTTTCATTCATCTGAGTTTTGTGACGAGCGAGTCTCTACTTATGAATACTTGGCTCTAGTTTATTGAAGTTGGCGACAAGCAAAATTAATGTGAAGAACATTTGTGAATTACTGTTGTCCACCTAAGCGTGAAATTTCACGTCCCAGGTGAGCCGTTCATCATGAATATGCAAAGCCTAAGCATTACGCACCGTTTTAATTTGAGCGAAGTACACGACACCGCAGTCGTCTTTCTCCTCCCAGGTGTCGCGCACCACCTGCGCACCGCGCTGCTTTGCCACCTGTAATTCCGCAGTTGTTAGAACAATATGGTCAGCATGTATCACGATGCTTAAACATCGGTATCTCTGCCACGTTACAAATATCCTTTGTCGCATGGTTTAGAGACTTGAATTACTTTCATATTAGTTGTCATGATACAGAATGAATATATACAACCTATTTCAGTCTAGAAATAGAGGGTGGCCGTTCTATAAGCGAAATTACAACCCAGAGGAAGAAGAAGAATGTCTCAGTTTTATCACTTTCGAGTCTTTTGCTATCTGAAATGGAGCGCCAGGCCTGAGCGTTCCAATAATTTGTTTGCTTTTGCGAGGAGTTTCATCAGAAATGAGTAGTAAATTATCCGACACTCTGCAAACATGCTCCTTTCACCTCCTTTGTATCATTTATTGTTGATGAGAAATTTTACAGAGTTGAATATTTCATAAAAGTTCTCATATTTATCATAAAACACCTGATATGAACAGCCGCAAAAATTTGAACCCTGTGACATTTTCCTTTAATTTTCAGTAGAAACTTCATTCATCAATTTCACCCGCAGAATCCCATGTACATGTACGACAATGATGGGGTTTGAACTTTTTTTCACGACACACTGCCTGAATTACTTCATTTAACAGCTGTTAAATGAAGTGTTTTCTACGTGTTTTCGATATCACAAATGTACTCAGTTAATTGCAAGGCGTGAAACACCTGATGTGAGCGCCGGGCGCTGAACAAAGACCACTGCCGCTCGAGGTCAGCAGCGTGCGTAACGAGCGCATGGCTCTACAAGTGCGACATTGTCAAACAATTAAAGAAAAGAAAAGGGAGTCAATGCAGGAGAGGAAGTCCAACTCTGCTCACAGGTGAATCTGAACATAAACACCATGCGCTCAGAAAGTGGGTCGTTAAGGTCTTATAAGGCGAGATGTGGTCGAGTTGAATTTGTAGAAAATAAGAGGGTACCATAGCCGCAAGACCAAATATAATTTGCTGAATAAAATTAAGTGTAATTTAAGCTTTTGTAAATCTTTTTCTAAATAATGCTCTGAGTTAAGCACTATAATAGACAAAAGACTAAAGGAAGAAGAAGTACAGAGATAGAACATACCAAATAATGTTCTAACGAGCAAAGTTCAGCGAAAAAAATATAAGATGGAGATGCCAAATTTTTATATTTCTCTTTTAACGAGAACTCTTCATAACTGATGCAGTCGCGATTATGGTCAATTAAGTTAAATTGGCCGTGAAATATTAAGTGAGAAGTTTGTTATTGCGCTGTAAAATGTTCAATACATTTTTTCCCATTAGAAGATCAGGTGTGTTCCTATATTCCACGCACCGCAACAAAATCTCCAGTATGGAAGGATGTTTGCTCGAAAACGAGAAAAATGCAAAGCACTCTAAAGGGACAGTAAATATCAAATGCACAACAGTACCACAAGTTGTAAACTTGAGCTACTCGCACCTCTCCATACATTTTCTAAGAGCAAGTTTCAGCAATGCCGCGAGTTGCGCAGTCGAAAGCAACTGCGAGTCTTAATTCTTCCTCCTCCTTATTCTCCTTCGGTCAATGCGAGCTACAATCCAATCTTAGCCAGCTTCGATACGGGATTTTAACCCCCTCACACACTTGATGACTTGCATGTTTCCAGTCCGCACAGCAGTTCGCTAAAACCTCCACATAACACGGCTACTAATATTATTTAAGCAGTGTTGCACACTGCTGTGGTAGATTTGGTTATTAAGACACTGCAGTGGTAGATTTGGTTATTAAAAACAATAACAGTCGTTTTTGCTAGGCTGAGATAGTGAGTGATTATATTCACTGCTATAAAAAGCGCGTTAGAACCTCAACAGACCTTGATGATGACGTCGAGATCCTCAACAGCAAAAGCGACGTCTTTGACACCGTCGCCGTGGCGCACGAGGTGTTGCCCCATCTCCTTGTCGTCTGGCAAAAGCGCGCTCTCAAACACGTAGATGATCTGAAATTTTTGTGGCAATATATTAATGTTTGAGTCGTGGGATAATTATTTCAAGATTAATAACAGCTTGAAAATTTTTAGGAAAAACAGTGCAATAAAATAAGTTGGAATTGAACGAGAAAAACCGTGCTGTACTTTAGCATCTCACACACAAGAAATAGGAATGATATTCGAATTTTAAAAATAATTTCATATCATTGTACGAAGCAGTGTAAGTCGTGGAGAAATTCCACAAAAAAAATTACAGAACAAAAATCCGGGACAAATATTATGGAGTTGAAACTGCAATACTGGTCGCAACTGAGCACCAGGTACGAAATTCACCTTGACTTGCAACACTACAGTTGAGTACGATGTCCCAATTTGTGCGTACAAAATTCAACTATTGGGTACCATGCCAATAATTCAAGACTGAGTAACAGAGAAATTATTTTTGGAATGAGAGTTCTGCGTGCAGATTAAAAAAAACGTTACACTCGAATTTAAAGTTTTTCGACATTTGCGTTTTGCATAGTTTTAATTAAAGTCTGTTTTGAAGTACATCAGTGACGAACAGAGAAGACAGCATCAGTGAAGATAAATTTTCGTGAATATAGACTTTAATATGTCAATTTTCTCACCAAGTTTATTTCGAATACATAAAAGCCTACATAATGTTTTTTTTTCAGGAAAACGCAAATTACACATAAATCTAAATTATAAATCATTTTCTGGCTCAGGCAAACAAGAAAATCCTAGCAACTTAACAACATCTGACCCAATGGAAAAGTAGAACTGTTTTTCTTCACAAAATACGAGTTTTTTTCCATACATAATTTCTTAATAATATACGAGTCTATCTGATCTGAATGCCTAAGTTGGTAAATTATTACATTAGAAGAGGCGTCGTAATATTCGGTATTCTAAGGACGACAAGTAAATTGGTAAAACAGGGGAAACTTCATATCTATGTACGACGCACCCGTTTTGAATTACATTGATGAAGACCAGATGGGCACCCAAAAAAATAATCAAAATTCGGAAACACCGTAGTACAAGGGCAACTGCTAAAGAGACGCCGCAAGGTTAAAAAAATAATAATAGGTCTGATCGTACGTCGTGATCAAAATACCATAAACGGTACTCAGAAGTAAACCGTAATCAAAAGTCGCACAACATTTACCATCTGAGGCTGGTTACAGTAGCTCGACTCTCCATGTCATCTCTTATGGAGAGTCATCATCTCTTATGCAATTTTCCACGCTTTCTCTCCATCATTTGTTTCGACAACTGACATGGGTATTACGATGCCCAGGTGTGTATATCCATTTCATATATTTATGTTACGACATTTTAAAAACGAACAAGGGTTTTCATATCTTCATTAGAAACAAACTGTTTTTGATTTATTTTTTTCTGTGGAAAGGTCGGACAAGTGAGTGCTCACCTTGTTTTGCCTCACAGCGTGGGAGCAGACATTGCGGGACCCGGTCTCTAGTCCACGGTAGGCGAAGGGTTCGAATCCTAGTCTCACGCAGTAGAAGCTCGCCGCCTGTTTACGGATACACTCACTCTTAGGCATGTGGAAAGTATTTCCAAAAACATATTGGCGCGTTCACTGCGTTTCCGCGGCAGTTAACGGTTGGTTTGGTTAGGTTGTAACTTGTAAGTGGCAGAATAGGGAAATCGATTTTCCACCTTGAATAAATTTTAATTCTTCCTAATGAATATGAAAAAAAATTTGTAAGATGACATTTCATCTAGTATAATAACAATTATTTTTAAAAAATGTCGTGAAACAAATACAATGTCGTGCTTTAATACCGGTAGGTAAAGGGGTAATTTACCTGTTGGTACACATGTGGCCCAATACGCAGGGAACGTGTTAAACGAAATAATTAAAATATTAGCAGGTGTAACGCGTAACATGCGTAGACACTGGAAATTTAGTGATCTAAAAGTATAATAAAGTCTGTTGCAGCTGGTGAATAATGATTTTTGAGAATTATCATATTGAAGTAATTTCTGCTCTAGCTTTCGAAGTTATAAGATGCAAAGTTGAAACGTCACATGAAAGAGTATAAACAACGTATGAAATCAGTAAAGAAGTTTGCCGCAATATATTCAGAAACAAAAATACTAGAATATTTCATGCGGTAACGACCCATCCTTTCATGGAAATGAACGCGGTATTAGATGAAATGCTATTTTACACCTATGAATGGAAATTGTTTTCTACAGGTGCTGCACCTGTCATTGCCACCGCATAGAACACGTAGTTACACTCAGGTCTGAAGGCCACAATCTCGCAGGAAAATTTTGGAAAAATTTTACACTAACGCGCTAAAATGAACTGCAGCGGACGTAGAGTTGGATACAGACGTAGAGCTGGGTGTGGTGACAAATAAACTTTTTATGGCACCTAGCACATTAACAGCGCATTTGGTAGAGAAACTGTGCGTGATCGATCATAAAATAAACTGATATTGAACAAAATGAACTGCAGCGAACGTAGGGATGCGGAACCTCACCTGCTTGGCGTTGCCCACCCAGAAGCGGAGGTGGTCGAAGTTCAGGAACTTGCCGCCCTCGGGCTGGGGAAAGAGGGAGTTTTACACCAGTTCAATGTAACTTATAATATATTTATATGCATATTACGGTAAAAGAAATTACAACAGGAATGGATATTAAGTGCTGTTGCAGCTCACATTCGATTTTCTCTTTTGTTTCACTTGTTGAGTACAGAAATTCAACGGAAGTGTCCGGCCAAAATTCTCTGCATAGCAATAGTCTAGGCAGGAAAAAAACTCCTGCGTACTTCTCAGTTCACGTAAGAAACAATTATAATTTCAATGCATTTTCTCAAGTATTAAGAAACAAACTTAAATCCAATGAATATATACTTCACCCCATGGTGAACATTTCTTTTACTTTTCTTCGCCATATTTAATCCATAAAAATACAACATCAGCCTTCACTGATCCCAAAACCGTACCAAGAATTGCTCAAGTTTTAAATCAAAACAATCATTTAGTTCCTTTCACGTTACTCCCTTCAATAGAATCTAAGAGAGAACTTCGGGACTGGCTTGAAAAGTTTGAATTGTGATAACCTTTGGAACAGAAACTGCTGGTAGCGACGTAGCAACTTGATAGATTTAGGCCCGCGGACTGTACGCAAAAGAAGAAAATAAATTGGCTTCACCTATACATGCACCTCGATAAAAGAGTTCTTAGATATTTCTTCATTAACATCAGGATATAGCGTCAGTTTTGAAATAATCATAGGGGACAGTAGTAATACATGTAGTAATTTCAAAATGAAACTTAAAAGTAATATGCCATAAAGATGGTAGTTTTGCAAGGAAAGAATCCATTTTTCATTGTGTGAAGCAGCAAACGGTCTCTACTTAATTATTTGGATCAGTCACAATCAATATTGTTGGCCGCGTTCTATGAGTTAGTCTCATTTTTTTCATGTTTTGTTTAGTTTCAAAACGAATATCTTTATTAAACATGTGTTCTTTAGTAATATTTTTAGGTTTACAAGAGCTAATAAATGCTTGTGACATTTAAGGGAGTACAATGATCGTATAGCTATTGAACTCTCCAATAAAAAATACATGCATGCACGCAAGAAATGATGCACACACTATTATACTTTTTAGAGCACTTTGCACATCTAAAGCGCATTTGGTGAGGAAACTGCGTAAGATTGATAATAAAATAAACCGATATTGAATAAAAAAAGCCAATACTATTTGGGCATACCGCACAGCAAAGCGAATGTAAGTGCGCACAAAATTGTTCTATTTTGACGTATTTCATAGACAGCAGCGAACCAGCAGGCAGCAATGAACCAAAACAGGACAGCAGTGAACCAAAAAAGATGATCTACAGTAAAACAAAGAACTAGTCTATTTCAAGAAAAGTAAGGCCTACCTTACCTTAAGCTAAGGCCATACATCATCCCCTTGATAGAGATAAGTTACATAATGTAGAGAAACTAACCTGCTTGCATTTTCTTTTCTTTTTCTTTCTTTCTTTCTGCATAGACAAGCATGCCACTCATACCCGTTTATGGGAAATTTGCTTGCTCAAATAGGCAAGACGAAGTCGAACTCTAGAAAACTGATCAGATGATTATTTTCATTCGGCAAGCATTAGTGGTAGGAATGGAACGTCCTTAACAAACGAGTTTGGCAGAACGCAGTAATCGCCTCCCTGGCAGAGCGTCCTCAGGGCTGGCTCCTAAACTAGTCCTGCGATGTGCGTAGTAGCAGCTCCAGAACAGGTTGAGAGCACACCAGGGCTAAAGCGCACTTCGCATTAAGGGTAGAGCACACGAAATAAGCTGACAACTTAAAAGCAAGCAAGTATAGAAAAAGCAATTAAGGGATAGATTATAGATAGATCAAATAAAGTATTCTAAACACTTAAATAGTGTACTGGTAATTGTTGCGCGTATATTCCACTGTAAGCCCTGGAAAGGTAGGTAACCAGATGCTGATCGATTTTTGAAGAGAAATCTTACTTGGGAAAAATACCAAATTCAAAAATTTCCTTAAGAGAAGAAGGAAATGTGGCAGCCCTGTCACTGGTTGTAATTTTATGACACGTACTTTTCCTGCCCGACGCAAATATGTGAAAGGAAAACGCACGGAAATATTTCCTCGTAAGAAAAACAGAGCCGGTACGCAAGAGGATCCCTCTCACTATCCACACAATAACTGTAAAAAATAATCATAAGACAAACGCAGATGTCAAGAAAATTTGTTTCTACGCTACACGGTAGAAATGCATGGAGCTTCCCTGGAACTGAGCAGCATCACGTCACATGTACGCGTACGACACTCGTTTTTATGTTAACTCGTCACTAATTGACTCATTTTGTGTGCATCGCTTGATATATTCAGGTGTGTGAGTTTTGCTCCTAAGGCTTATAAAATAGAGTACATCCGGTTCGTAGATAATTCAGTATTTAATCAAGTATCCGGAGAGTCATAATGTTAAAGAAAATCATTTATAGAGGCGATCGCAATAAAACGCTACTGTGGATATTACACGGAAGTAACGTCTGTAAGGTTTAGAAGAGCAAAACGAAAAAGCCATTAAATTAGCTTCCAATAAATTCTAATCTATATGAAACTTACCTTAGCGCCTTTGTCCGTGTATGTAGTCTGGAAAAGAGAATAGTTATTATTAGATTGAGACAAGGCAGCAAATTCTTATAATTTTTAAATTAACATCGAGCCCTACAAGGTACGCCAGTTCTGTGGTGAAATGTAGTTTTTAAATGAGACACTAATTGTTAAAAAATAGCTGGAGTAGCTTAAAAAGTCAATATACTGTAATAAGTACATAGCTGGAGTAGCTTAAAAAGTCAATATACTGTAATAGGTACGTATTTGTCCCATCAAAATTGAACACCTCGTAAACGATGCAGAAAAATTATAGGAGACAACAACCGATTTTTCAACTAAATAAACTGATGGGCATTTAATTAAACTATTTTTCACATTATTACCAACGCCAAATTTTGGAAAAATAATTGCAATATAATCCTATAATTTAAATGGTCAAAAAGATAGCAAACTGATCAAAAAACAATATCTTTGCACCCTCCGAAGTATGCTCAAAAATGAGTAAAATTGAGACAACCCAAAAAGTGATGCACCCAAAATTTGTTTCCAGGTCTCTAACACAAGAAAACCAGAATAATTCTACTTAACAATTGAACAGCAGTTAATACTGAGAAAAAAATAAGTTGAAAGCCCAAAAAATGTATCAATTCACGCAACAGACACTTTTAATTAACGACGAATTTGCGACGGATCATAAAATCAACTGCACGTAACATCCCCTAATATCACTTCATTCCTTCCTATAAGTCAGTTAGACATTCTGCAAGTCTAAATGACTAAACACTAATCGCACGCTCTTGCAGAGGTATAACAAAAATTCGTACTTGGAAAATGGATACGCAGTCACTGCTTAAAACGCATTTTCCCAATCAAATTCATGTGCTTACCATGATGGCTTATTGTTCTTGATACTAATATTAGTTTTCGCTACGGGCCACGCGAACAGAGCTGCTACACAGGCGGGTGCCTCCTGGAGTCTGGACGAGTTCTGGGACTCGGGCTGAAGCCTCGAACGCCGGCAGCGGCTATCGAAGTACGGACAAAAAAGTGTAGTAGCAATAGCTGTAGCTGGTGCTAGACACTTGCACGCAGAATCTTTTACCATCAAAGAACCGAAATAATGGGTAGAATATTCGTCTTAAATAATTTATGCATTCTTCAAGAAGTATTTGAAAAATAACAATTTTTCAGTGAACAAATCACATGGACGGTCGTAGACGGACGTACCAGAAGCAGTCATATTTACTAAATAATTTTTTTTGTTAGATCTGGTTCTCAGACACCGGCGACGATAAAGCATCGCGGATGAAGCGTCCAGCCTTGGTCCAGGTTCTGAGGCACCAGCGATGATCAGGTTTGGTCGGAGATTTATTCGAATTAAGAACAATTGAGAATTGTCTCCTGTTATTGAGAACAGGAGACTTCGAATTGAGAATTATGTCTGTAAAACTCAAAATCGACCAAATTTACCACATCTATATCCAGATGGCCATTATTATTTTTAACTAAGCTACTAGAATTTTTAATTATGTTATTACGCAGCGGAACTTCTCTGCCACAGGCCAGCATCTCATTGTCACAAAGAAAGAATAAAGTAGATGAATCATAGAAGACACGTACTCGCACAGGGACTCTCCTGCGCAGAAAGAGTTCTCCACCTACACAAGACGTAAAAGACAAAATAACGCAAATAATATAAAATAAGCTTATTCAAAAGACAAAATAATGCTCATCAAAAGAGAAAATAACTCAAGTCAAAAGACAAAATGAAGCCTTTCAAATACAAAGCTAAAACTGAACAAACTTTTAAGTGCAGCACAATCTACAGGCCGTGGCTATGGTTACTTATCAGTGACGTAAGAAAATAATTTCCTAGGGGTCGCTTACAATAAGGGTATCAGGGTACGCACTGACATGAAGTTTAGGAATCCCATACATCTCTGAGGAACGCTCTTCCCAGAAGACGTCGGAGGAAAACCTGTCGCATATACTCCCTTTGGAGGAGATACGTGTGTGTAAAAAACTAGAAAATAATTGAAAAACAACAAAATAAATGTAAATAAATGCAAATTTAAAAACAGTCAAAACTTAAAAAAGTCAAATTTCGCCTCAGTAGCAGTATATGTATTTGTGTAGCAGTTCCACAATTGCAGAAACCGACAGCAACAGCGTTGCAGCAAGTGCGAAAAAATGTATCCTAGTCCCAGAACAGCTCTCGGCAAAAAAATAGCCATCACCCGCAGCCAAAAAGATCCAATAAAAGACTGCCTTCTCACACACCCAAAAACCTGGCCAATCAGGCGTCGAGGCCATCCGGTAAGGCAGCGTCATCAACAGCAGCCAACTCCTACATGCGAATTGTAATCGCTCATCCTCATTTTAATTCTTAAAACAGTTGGTTTTGGGATATACCATCAGAATGGACTATAAACTTGTCATGTATTGAAATCGATCTCAAATTATTATTGATTAAGCACTAACTACCACAATATTTTAAATTTAAAACTTTCAGCTCGAGGTTAGATAAATTAGTATATGCCTCTCTAACCACAACAAAGATGTTCCAAAGATAGGAAGGCACAATTTAGCATGTTATTTCGGGAACGAGGAATTCATGCACAAGATGTTTCCACACAAGACGCCTAGCGTACACAAACAGTAAGTAAAGATTAAAGTTGAAGAAGGAAGTACCAGGTGCTGAAAAACAGGATATTAGTGAGCCTGAAAGCATAATTCGTAACAAAACAGAAAACATATTGCATTTTGAAAAAGACCCACCTAACTCTCAGCGCTGGATCTCACATTTTCCCTCTTGGAGTGCTAGTTCTCATTGATACATTAGTATCCCTTATAAAGGGGTCAGATCGAGAATACCTAACCCAATTGTCTGACCCAATGAAGAAAAATGATGGATTTTGTTGTGAAGTGGTACACGTTCGGTTGATAAAATTCACTTTGCCGCCCTCGTCGTCGCTGGGCACAGCATGCCAGTGATCTCAGTGTTAGGATTAGATTATTAGTTAGTTTAAGCCTCCCTATCCTCAACAAATGAGATCCAAAGAGAGAAAGGAAGAAGGCACCATTTAGTATGGAGTTAAGGGAACGTGGAATCTATGCAGAAAGGGCATAGAAACAGTTAGATGAGAAAGAAGTTCATGAAACAAGATCAAAGTTGAAGAAAAAAGTAGTAGGTGTTGAAAAAACAGGACAGCAGTGAACCGAAAAAAAGTTGGTCCGTAACAAAACAAAAACCTATGTTATTTTAACAAAAAGAAAGCCTACCTAACCTTCAGCTCGGGCCCTCACATTGTTCCCCTGGGAGCGCTAATTCCCATAGATACAATAGTTGTATCCCCCTGGGGGGTCTCAGTGTTAGGATAAAAGCATGATAAAAGCAGAAAAGCAGAATGAAACGATTTCAGGCGACCTTGTCATTTTTCCTAGATTAGAGACAACCGAAAATTTCCTACTTTTTAATTTCATTCTGTGAGACAGAAATGAAATATTGTTCTCAGCAAATACATCTGCTCGTCATAGCCGTGTGTCTATAGGACCTGACTCAGTGCGGGAAACCCGGGTTCGAGTCTCGGCGCTGGTGGCGATTTTCTCTGTAGGGTATAGGAGAAAAAATTGTAAGCACAATACCCCACTCTACCCAGGTGTCTGAAATGGGTACCGGTCTTTGACCGGGGGAAAGCGTCATGGCGTCCTGGTGTTAGTTATAAGGCATTTGAAAAACCAATGTAAAAGGTGATATGTATCATGCTTCAATTGGAAATAAAGCATCTGTAGATGCCGATGTTTGTTGTTTCATTAGAAAGTTTATCGCTCCTGAGACGGTAATCGACGAATATCAATCTAAAGACTTTTCAGGCGCGTATTGCTCATTTATAATTTCCAGGGCAATTTTACCAAACCTGTTATTACGTATAATTTTTTTAAGAAAGATTGCAAAAACTTTAATTTTACGCATGATAAGTATTAAGGATGCAAGTATTTCAAAACTTCGAACTGACACAATTTGTAAATTTTGCGTAGAGTTTGTCGTTTCGTCTTGCGCGTAGAAAAAGAGTATTCAAATAACGTGTGTCATTCTAATTTTAGATCTATGTAAATTCTCCAAAGCCAATCAGCCAGTTATGAAAACTGAGGAACTTTAATGCATCAGTTACTCAAAAAGGCGCTTACCTTCAACAACAATACATAATGTAAACCACGCTCACCTATGTTGCATGTACCTGCATGGTATTCAACCAGTGCTGCGGGCACTACTGGCATCTCTGTTAGTTTCGAAGGTGGACTTGAACATTCGAGCAACTGCTCCCCTTAGCTACAAGTTACTGGTGCACGCATGAGCGAGCGGTGGGTCTACTGAAAGACGCCGGCCCTTATAGCACGAATGGATATAGTAAAGGGTTGAAACACGTTATTGACGCCATACTTATCGTTCTCTCTGTCCAAATTGCCATGGCACACGTATTATTTGGGAAATGAAGTTCATGTACAAAGTGTGTTCCTGCTCAAGATCCCGTGCGCATAGAAAGAACATGGCACGAAGAAATTTCATTGAATCTATTTTAAAAAGTGAAAAAATTAGAGGTGCTGGAAAGCAAGAGAGTAGTGAAGAGAAAAAAGATTAGATTAGATGTAAATTTGGGCCTCCATAACAGCCCAAAAAAAACGTTCCGAAAAGAGGAAGGCACCATTTAGTGTGGAGATAAGGGAACCCGGAATTTGTGCAGAAGGGGCATAGAAACAGTAAGTTGAGAAAGAAGTTCATGAAACAAGATAATTGTTGAAGAAGAAAAGAGTCGGTGCTGAAAAACAGGACAACAGTGAACCGAAAAAGGTGGTCCTTAACATAGGAAAAAACATTTTATTTCAACAAAGAGAAGGCCTACCCAACTCTCAGCTCGGGTCCCCACACATTTTCCCCCTGGGAGCGCTAATTCCCATCGATACAATAGTTGTATCTCCCTGAGGAGGGATATTACGATAAAAGAAGGAAGTCCCTCAAGGGGATACAACTATTATATTTATGAGAATTAGCGCTCCAAGGGGGAAAAAGTGAGGTCCCGAGCAATTAGTTGAGAAGGCCTTATCGCTATTGAAATCTAGCGTTTTTTCTTGTTTGTTTCGTAAAGGACATCTTTCTTCGGTTCATGTTTTTCAATACCTCTAGCTTTATTCAATTTTAATCTTGTTTCATAGCCTCCTTTCTTAATTTACTGTTTCTACGCGCAGAGGATCTTATACGGTAGAACCCTTGTGCATAGATTCCGCGTTCCCTTAACGCCACCCCAAATGGCACCTTCATCTTCATCTTTTTGCGGCCAGCGAGGCCTAAGCTACCACCTAGTTTAAACGAAGTAAGATGCCTACAGAAGTATACTAGTAAACATTAACACTATATTGCAAACCGCAAACACCAACACTGTATCTATGTGATGACACTAACCTGTTAGCGTATCGTAGCAAGAAACATGCAAAAATATACCAGTTACACAAGTAGCAGCACTCGGGTCAAATGTGTCGGAGTTGTCAGAGTTGGTGAAATACTAGTTGAATTGATTTTAAATGGATCAAGAGTAAGTCTCAAATGTCAGTATTAGCAGTGTCCCCTGAAACAGTATTTTTACGTTGAAAATAAAACCACGCACACATCATATAAGACTTTCTTTGCCCTGTTGCTAATCGGTCTTCATTTCTCCCTCATGTACAGTTTTTTCACGTCAAGAAGCAGCTACTTTCACATTAGCTAATCTTTTTTCCGTGTGCAGATTAGACTATATTTGATGTTTTTCCAAACCTCCCTAACCGCAACAAGGGCGTTCCAAAAATAGAAAGGAGGAAGGCACCATTTAGTATCGACCTAAGGGAACGTGGAGAGGTGCATAGAAACAGGAAGTTGAGAAAGAAATACATGAAACAAGATGGAAGTTGATGAAGAAAGTAGAAGGTGTTGAGAAACAGGATAGCAGTGAACCAAAAAATGATGGTCCGTAACAAAGTGAAAGAAAACCTATTTCAACAAAGGAAGGCATACCTAACTTTTAGATCTTGACCTCGCATATTCCTCCTGGGAGCGCTAATTCCCATCGAGACAGGAGTTGTATTTCCCCGAGGGGCTTTTTGTGTGCACATTCTTCTCGAATTAGAATGGTTATAATCAAGGCCAAGACAACATGCTCTAATCATATTATCACAGCTCTAATCATCGCATACATATATGCGTATGGTTGGGATTTACAAATGTATTTACACATTGTATTAAATCTCGTGGATGTGATTTATTACAAATCACATACATGCGAATGTGGGTGATTATTAGGGCCGTGACAATATGATTAGAGCATGTTGTCACAGCCCTAGTTATGCTGTATAAAGTAGATTAGATTAGTCATTAGTTTTAGCCTCCCTACCCGCAGCAACAAATGCGATCCAAAGAGAGGAAGGAAGAAGGCACCATTTAGTATGGAGTTTAGGAAACGCGGAATCTACGCAAAAAAGGCATAGAAACAGGAAGTTGGGAAAGAAGATTATGAAACAAGATTAAAGTTGAAGAAGGAAGTAGTAGGTGCTAAAAAACAGGACAGCAGTGAACCGAAAAAAGGGTGGCCCGTAACAAAACAAAATCCTATTCTATTTTAACGAAAAGGAAGCCTACCTAACCTTTAGCTAGGGCCCTCGTTTAAAGTAGATCTTAATTATTACAGTAGCGTTTGTTACACCAGAAGACAGGATACAACTTTGAAACATGTATCGCGTAATTAGGATAGGTAAACATCAATATACAAAAAATGGTTTTGGGAGAGCTGCTTGAACTGAAATGTTGCGTAGAACGGACGCACGAATTGAGTTAGAATTGTTGCGCTACACACTGAATTTTTGAGCCACAGGCACTGCAGGCGAGGTTGGGGGGGGTTTGTCGCTGGAAGTTTAGAAGTAGTCTGTAGTGCGTCCGCGTCAGTCAAGCCCTCGTCATGGAGAGCAACGAAGAAAATCAAAAATAAAACACACCCAGAATTGAACCATGGAAGCGGTTCCCTTTAGCAAATAAACCAAGGCACCGCATGAAACAAAGTCTAAATACCGAGACGCAACTGCCGAACTGCGTCCGCTGGTGGCTGAGCGTGGGAACTCGCTTCTAAAGCAGCTTGACGTTCTCATGGCTGTGGGAACGGAATCAAAGAAAGAAATTGAAGATCAAAGTCTAAATATTCACATAAGTTACTTCGTCATAATGGCATAACTGGTTATGTGAGTTCTTCCGACTTGGCTGCGCCAAGTGCTACCACAATGTAATTTAAAGAACTTAGCAGCTGCGCCGCAACAACGTGAATTGTTCGAAAATTGCGGCCGAACAATGAGAAGCACGCAAGGAAACAGAAACTCAGGTTTTCGAAAAAATTGTATTTCACAAACCGTACTTCTTGACGCACGCTCCTTACCGAAGAACATTTGTATTCTTCATCAAATAGAAGCTTAATCTTAAGAAAAACGTATAATATTCACGAACCATTAACGACGCGATGCAACAGAGGATTAGATATTCACGTACATAGAGCATCAGTAATATTTGCCAACAACAGTAACATCAACAACCCCTACAAAAATTAGAGAAACACAGACGCTCGGAATGTCCCAGACGTCGCCAACTCTCCCAACAAGAAAATAGCAACCAAAAACAGTCATATATTTCAATCAACAACAACACGAAATACCATCACGATATTAGTCACAGGCAGACATCAGCAAAATAAATAATTTAATGTGTGTTCATACATTGATTAAAGTTTAGGTTGAGTTAAGCCTCCCTTATCACAATAAAGGAGTTCTCGAAAAGGAATGAGGAAGGCACCATTTCGAATGAAATTAAGGGAATAGGGAATTTAAGCGCAATGTGTACGGCCACACCCTGCCCACAGAAGCAGTAAAATTGAATGAAGCTTATAAAAAAAGATAAATATTGAAAAATAATGCAAAAGGTCCTGAAAAAAAAAGACAGCAGGGAACCGAAAAATATGTTTTCCCTGAAGGGCGAGCCCTTACTATATGAGATTTACGAGACAAAGGAAATTTTTGTTACATAGCCGACGGCCGTAATCAAAATTATGTACAGCCTAAAAACGTGAGACATCATAGTTTTTGCGAGGTCTTACAATGCTTGAAGTTCAGGAAACTGAAATTCCGATAGAGAGATTATCACAAATGTCAGCCATAAAATACGTAAAGCTTATCCAAAACTCTTACGATACGCATCACGGGAGCGACACATTTCCAGTAAAACAGTGAAATATTTTCTTCATACCTCCAAGAATACAAAGCTAATTTAAGCATCACAGTGAACGGTGGGCTTTGTGACAGCAAACAGAAGCAGCAGCGCTGGAGGGTCAGGTCAGCTGCGCAAGCCTGTAAGAAAACCAGCTCAGCACAACAAGCAAACCCGACAATTTCATGTGATCTCAATGCAGAACACAACCATCATCGCAATGTGACCTTAATGCAGATCACACCCATCATTCCAATGTGATCTCAATGCAGACCACAACCATCATCGCAATGTGATCTTAATGCAGACCACAACCATCAACGTAAAAATAACTCCTATGAAGCGCGCGTAGATAAAAACGAGGTCTTGTTCGAGCAGTTTGTCAAAATTGCACATCGGCAAAATTGTGCACGAACGAAATAGAACCACAAACTAGAGGAAACCTTCAAAAGATAGAACCTTAAAGCAATTGTAAAATTTGAAGAAATTAATGTAAAAAATAAGAAGTAGAATGCCATAACAAAATGAACGTAATAAGAAATAAAAGAATATTAAAGTAACAAAAAACATTAACCAATAATAATAAGAACGCTAGCATAAAGCAAGATCAAGAGAATAAGGAACAGTGAAGCTAGTTTCCTAAAAATAACTCCTCACACCCAAATTTTGGTCATAGAGAAGAAATGGCAGCGGACATTTAGGCAGCGGAGTTGAGCAGGTGAGACCAACTCAACGTTCGCCCAAATATCGCTGAAAGAACTGGCCAGGAGTACATTGGAAATTTAATAAAATAGCTGCTTAATTAAGAATCAACGAGTAAACATTAGAAAAATTAACAAAAAATGCTTTAAATGAAGCAAATGAAACAGTCCTGAGATAAAAAAAAACAAGGTTTAACAAGAGCGCGAAGCCTGACGAGCGCTTAGATCGAGGAGCCTGAAAATAAGGTAATGAAGTCTCTAAATGTAAGTTGTCTTCCTTCATTTTTTTATTTCGAAGTAACCTGCCACTCGAGGGTCGTTGGAACACAGTTTAACGAGGATCTATAAAAGGAATTTATTATTTTAAGGTAGATTATATTAGATTACGTTAGTTCAAGCCTCCCTAACCGCTACAAAAAAGAGCGTATCGAAGAGAGGATTAGATTATTAGTGAGTTTAACCCGTCGCCACGTCCTGGACTCTTAAAAGGTCGGTGAAGCTAGTACATGTTGCACATCAGCAAACCTAGGGTTGCCATATATGGTTTTAAGCGTCTCATTCAGCGCTATTCATTGGTGGAAGGTAAAATAAGGTGGGGGAGACAAGGGATGAGAGGTAACATGTTCAAAGCTGTGTGAACTCTTCCGCTCAGTCTGGCCTCTGAAGGGAACGAGTGAGGAGTATGGCTACCGGCGCTGCGTGACCCAGCTGTGTAGCTGAGGCATGCCGGTACACACTCTGCCTCTTAGAAGGTCGCCAACCATCTTCTTCCCTATCCGCAACAAATAAAAAAACAAAGAGGAAGATAGAAGACACATTTAGTATGGAGTTAAGGAAACGCAGAATCTATGCAAAAAAGGCATGGAAACAGCAAGTTGAGAAAGAAGTTCATTAAACAAGGTCAAAGTTGTAGAAAAAAGTAGTAGGTGCTGAAAAACAGGACAGCAGTGAACCGAACAAAAGATGATCCTTAACATAAAAACATTTTACTTCAACAAAAAGAAGGCCTACCTAACTCTGAGCTCGGGCCCACACATTTTCCCCCTGGGAGCGCTAATTCCCATAGATACAATAGTCCCTGAGGGGATCGGAGAGAGGAAGGGGGAAGGCACCATTTAGTATGGAGATAATGGAATGCGGAATCTATGCAGAAGGGACATAGTAACAGTAAGTTGAGAAAAAAGTTCATGAAACAAGAAAAAAGTTGAAGAAGAAAGAAGTAGGCGCTGGAAAACAGGACAGCAGTGAACTGAAAAAGGTGGTCCATAACATTGCAAAAAAATTTCATTTCAACAAAAAGAAGGCCTACCAAACTCTCAGCTCGGGCCCTCGCACATTTTTCCCCTGGGAGTATTTTAAGGTAGTTTATTTATTTATTTATTGCAGCGAAGACAATTCCATTTAGATCTTACGCTGTCAGTTGTACCGATATGAAGATTAATTTTTTTCCGGGTCCTAGCATTACGCAACCTGGCGTGGTAAGATCGATCACAACACCTGCGTTACGTCAGGTTCAAAGGACAGCGATCGTCCAGGTCTACACAAAATTGAGGGATTAGAATCCTAGGTTCCAGCTCATGAAGAGCGTATATCATAGGACGACATGGGTCACGACGTTCGTACTTCGATGAAAGAAAAGAAATAAATTTTTTTTTAATGATGGCTAGAGGTATAGCCTATATTCATGTAAAAATAATCCAATCAACAAAAGTTAACGGATTGACAATTTATCAGGCTGTTCTGCTTCCTATCATACACGTTTCGAGTGTATCAAAGAGTTCTAATCGATTGAAGTAACTTGGACATCGAAACACGCCAAACAAAGACGTAATTTTTATGAGATATCAAAGGTTGAGAGATATTGTGACTTGCTTCGTTAAGTAGCGCAAAGGTCATTCATCTACGGGAGCGAGAATGGGCAACACAAAGACGGGAGATTGAGGTGGGCATGCACCAACACCTAGTGAGAGCTCGCACACACCCACACCAGAAATGGCATGCGAAACACAAGCCATGCTCGACACGGCTTAACTGCCAAGGGGTTGGAGAGCAGGAGTTGCGAATGTCCTCAGAACGCGCAACAGTATGCTAATGTGGACATTGTCACCATTAACCGCGAAATGTGCCTGTCATCCAGCGTAGACATGATTATTTGAAGTACATT
The DNA here is from genome assembly GCA_014220935.1 of Platorchestia sp. MABIK. NCBI lineage: Eukaryota > Metazoa > Arthropoda > Malacostraca > Amphipoda > Talitridae > Platorchestia > Platorchestia sp. MABIK. The sequence continues at coordinate 5,900 of JACJUY010006363.1, read as the reverse complement.
CTCTAGAGAAGAAAACCTCACGAAGCCCAAACTTTAGGGCTTCATTGGTATTCACCATTTCTTTGCGTCAACATGAGAGCAATTTTTAAAGGCTGTAGGATTTATTATATTAGAACACTCGAAGCACGCCCTAAAAATGTCAAAAAAGCAACCTTTGTTCACAGAAAGATTGAATATTTTTACAAGATGAAGTTGATCACAAGCAAACCTTTTCTATCTTGACTGGGAAAATCAGAAAGTCTAACGATGCAGCCAAGTTTCAGGAAAACGTACAGGATATTTTCTCTTACACGACTTCACCGCTAACGTCCGCTATCGATGCTCAAGTTAGTCGCAAGAAAGCAATATTCTGGAAGAATTACACTCGTCACCGAACCGAAACGGAAGGTCACGTCTCAAAAGGGCAATGCGAACACACAACCGTTAATTTCCCGTTTCCTAGATGGATTTTCAAAGAATTTACGTCACCATCGTAGTGCAACTCGCTGTGAGACTTTTTTTTGCCTTAATTACGCTACGTGCTGCTTTTCCGTATAAAATCCTTAAACTGTAAAAGGAATAACTTAATTTTGAAGTTTCGGTCATGTTAAATAGTACGTAGGATAGCAAAGTCGACAGAAAAAACTTTCGCCGGCAGCTGCACTGCTCTCGACTCGTCCACGTCTCCAACAGTGGTCACATTCGTGCTCACTGCGCTAATTCGCAGGAAGCTATGAGCTCTTAGCATACACCTCCAGTCACGACTGGAGTAAGAATCACGCACCACGGACCCTATGAAGGGATGAGCTCCACATACTTGCTTGAGAACCGTACTTGCGAGGTCTTGCAACGCGACAGCTCCTCAACTCCAGCACTAGATATAATAGCACAACAGCTTTTAAATATCAACTCTTGTGCCCTACTAGATAAGTATTAATATCACCGACTATAATTTCTTCAAGCAGACGCTCAGTACTACTCTTTCTATCATTGGGTATCTAAATCAAAGATCTTAAGCTTAAATAATTCATAAAATATTCCGCGGAGTATTCAATGGAACTACAAGATTTCTTGCTACGTATTCCAGCATTTATTTTACGAGATAAATCACTACGAACATACGTTGTAAATTTGGACGCTTTCTTGCTGCTAATCTAGTATTTTGTAACCGATCACAGCAACTCGATCTCACACTGCCCACACGCGTACACTTGCTACACTCATATGAGAACGATCTAACATCCTTAACTTAAAGCAGACGGAGATGAATGAAATAATATTCACTCATTCAGGTACCACCCTGAGATCAACCAAAGTATAAATACAAGGAAATTAGCAACGTCCAACAGTTTGGGCATACCGTGCAAATAGTACCGCTGAGAAGAAGCGAAAATGTACAAACGAAAACACTAACCATCGAGCGCAGTACGTCGTCTCATTACAAGAAACACAACTAATACGATAGAATTCAGCATTTAGCTACAGTTTGCAGTTGTAACAAGTACAAATTTAGCTTAATAAGTAGCAATCAAATGGCGAGGAAATTCTGACAGGTCGGAAATTACAGTTCGCTTCTGGAGACAAAACAAAGTAACGCACGCAACTCGGTTGGACGAAAATGTGAAGTCCAAAGAAACAGAAATGAACTTCCACAAGAGACCCGTTTATTGCAAGGCGTAGCATCCCTACTGACGAGAGGCAGACACGAAAACTTCTTCGCAACAAACCCCACAACTGACTCGAGCAACAAGCATGCTAATGCTAGTTGTGCGATTTCTCTTCAACAGAAGATTATCCTCTCTCTAGCTCTACCTTCACCAAATGCAATTGCGAAGCTGCGTATCAGGAATGTTTTTTCGACGAGTTCAGCAATCTTACACTTATCAGGAATGGTGCTGAGTCGCCACTAAACACAAGAAAATAATCCTCTCTATTATATATCATGAGGTTGCTGCCACGAAAGAGATAAAGTTGAACACTACAAAATACCTGCCCAACAAACCCACAACATGTTTCTGTCTCGAGCGCAGATAGGTGTTTATGACCGAAAGAAAACAGACAAAGTCAGCACACAGTAGAGCCAAGCTTGGAAATTGTACCCTCTCTGAGGAGAGCCAGGTCTACACGTTAAAGATTATCGCTTTCTCACTACTTCCTAACACGCTTTTACTTCGAGGATTATTTGCTAAACCTCATTCCACGTAATCAAAAAGACGCATTTTAGAATTTTTCTTAATGTAAGAGACCGCAGATGTTCCACAATGTCACCTAAGGAAGAGCTGAGACTAACTTATTGTACGTCCCAACATGCTATGATATGAACACTGCGTTGTCTTGGAAATCCACTCGTTAGCTTTGTAGCTGAATTTCTACCCGGTAGAACCGTTATAATATCAAATCACTAGAAAATTTTCTGGCACTATGATAGAATTGATAGAAAAATAATTTCACAGCAGGCCGCCAAAGGAGCGGCCTCAGGTTGCAAACGTATTACAGTGCTACCCGTAAATGCTAATTTGGTAGACGTATTCCATTACTAATGTGTGAGCCTTGAGAAATTGGATGCAACCGAGACAAAAATAACGTGAAAATAAAACAAAGAAACAGATGCACGGTAACGTGCGACTCGATATTCAAGCATTAACTACTCAATCAAGCCGTTGAAATGAGCGGAAAATTCAACATATTGAACAAGAGAATTTTGGCGATAATCGGACACTGTGTTACAATGTGCACATTTTTATTTATATGTTACGGTGAGGAGCGCCGTCCTGCAGAGCTAGGTAGTAATTCTAAATTTACGTTAATGACTTAATAACAACCACAACTTCCTGAATTATTTGAGCTGCTGCATTTGCCTAACTTGTTATGTGGACCTAGTCCAGTTGTCGACAACCTAAACGTTATCGTGATGTTGCCTTGGGTAGTACAACTGGAAAATGGCTTTCAAATCATCCACACTAATGAAAAAAAAACAGGATTAGAACCTTGCGGTTCGTTACCGAATTTGAATATGAACGACAGCGAGGAATAGGCCTCTGATTAGGAACATTTCATACATTAAAGGACAAGTCGTTAAAAATGAAAGTTTCGACTTGAACTCTGTCATTCAAGGTACGATTCGTATTTTTTCTGGTCAACACCAAACTGAGACGCCCAAAGAACTAATCTGGTCGCTTTAACAAAACTACACGTCACAGTCTAGTATAAATCATGCTCATATCCACTAGAAATTAGGACACCTTAATGCTACGCACGAAAATGAAACACGATTATAACAATAAAATAGCTCAAATAACACCAACCATCAGGATTTACAGCTATCATTGCATAGAACATACCATATCAATCAATCCTTCACTTCCTCCTGTTTTCGACTTTCAACTCCCCAGAAATTTAACCGAAATAACCACGAGACCTCGAGAAGCCTTGAATGAGGCTGGCATTTTTTTGCTTTTGATTGTTAAGTTAAGGGATTTCTATTACCCCCTCATCGCTGAACTACTGCATCTCTGAACACTTGCGGCATTGACCTCTTCGCTGCGGCTAGAACACATACGGAGTGTTCCACAGGGAGCGTATCAATGAATTACACGCAGTAAATAGGTTAAAATGGTTTCACCAACAATGTTACTTGTATGAAGGTAACACAAAATTATTACAGCATAAAATTTCCCGCAGCATGGGTTAGGAAATAAAATATTCATACTTCAAGTTGAACAGTGGTGGTGTAAACTTCAACAGTTTCAAGAATTATCTTACCTTTAAAATCAATGCGCGCAGAGGGAACAGAACAAGCGCTGCGAGCGCTCACAGGCCGCTACGGAGTGCCACCATCTTGAGCTTAAGTTAAGGGTTAGGAATAACTGTGAACAATTTTTTCATCTACGGAACGGGGGAAAATGCATGGAATATATCACGAAAAAACGGGTCACTAATTTAAAAAGTGGGCAAATCTTGCTTGTTTTTCAAATGAACAAATCTTCGAGTGAAGAAGAAGGAATAAAACTGGAAAGCCTTTTTTTCTGTGAATAATAACAACGCTTTCTATATATCCAAGCCTGCTCATAGAAATTGTGACATCAAAGTCTTAGTCTGAGATTTTGGGCCATTTCTTATGGAACCAAGGGATGAAATTAAGTTAACTCCAATCTCTCGTTGATTGCCTATGCCCACCGGCTGACTAGGCTTTGAAAAATCCTAGGATACATGCTATGTTACTTCCTATGTCAAATAAAAGCGAAAGAAATTCGGTGTTCTACATTTATTCCCGCAAAGACGGAAAATATTTGCGTATCTAGCTTGTTTAGACCCAGCATTAAGCCGTATCATTATATTTGTTTATTTAAACTAATGAAATATTGTACTCACGCTTTTTATCGCAATATCAGTCGGTTAAGGTACTCATTTTATCATGTCATGAGAGCAAATGAGGTAAATAAGGTGGGGCTTCTTTACAACATTTTCCTTGTCATGTTGTTCCTGAACAACACGAGGTCGGCGAAAATTGTCATTCACCACTGAAGTTTAGCACAGTTCAACCAACCAACGGAAAAGCGCTCAAATTGGCACATTATCACTAAAATCTTTCTAGGCAACAGCGTTGATCTTCCAAGCGTTCTATACACCCAAATGTTATTCCCTCCTTTAACACGCACATAAATCAAGAGTACTCAATAAACAACCTGATAGGTGTATATATATTATGACCCACATGTTTTTACGCGCCATAAACGTAATTTTTGACAACACGTACAGCATTACACAAAAGATCTGAAGGAAATTATACGGAGCTAATCATTTACTTCCATTCGATCCGTTTAAAGGCGCTGCCGTTGCCATGGCCAGTATTGCGACGTCATCGCTATGTTGCGAAGTCTAGGATCAGGCTTGGAGATACAGGAGACATTGATAATACACTCCTCTCACGAAAAAGTTACTCCCTCAAACTTTACCCATCAGTTTAGGTTCCTTTTTAGAGAAAAGGCTATAGAATATATCATTCAAGGCTCATTAGAAAAGCAGGTTATGACACGCGGAATGACAGTTCAATGACAGCTCAAACTCTCCTTCTAGGGACGTGACAATTTTAAAATAAACACAGATGAAGCATTTTCCATCAGAGACGTGGTCATGCAACAAACGAACTTTTCATTCCAAAAAGAGTATAAGCGGAAAGAACAGCAGGAGACACTCGTATGAAGGATCAAGCATACATAATATCAATCACAAACTAGGAAGAGCAACAGTAAATTGCAGCTCTATTGTCAAAATATCAGAATAGGTGACGAATTAAGCATATTAAACGGGTGAACCGACCCAAAGCATGACTCTCTCTTCAAGCCATTTGTACAAAAAAAGTACGTTTACAGTCCACGAAAGCAAGTATCAGCAACGTGCACACTCCGACGAGCCTTGTACGAATGATCGAACCCTCGCAGATAGGATACACATGACGTCCGACTCGAGTGCCGTGATGAGATCATTACGGCAGAGGGTAGTCGCATGACCAACAAATGCTACGTACACAACGACCATCTTACCTTCAAAACAACTAAAAATATGCTAATTTAAAGAATTACTGAACAAATGCTGCGAAAATGCTAGAAGCGTTAATCGAAAAATGCCACAAGAATTCAGTTCCCCAAAGTTTGGATGAAGAACAGCTAATTGACTAAATGTTGCCACAAAATTGGAAAATATCCTAATATAGGAAGTTTGCCCGTCTTCTGTTTCGGTCGCATGTAGCACAGGATATTGCTACACTAGCTGAAGTACATTGAATATATGACCTAAAGGGCCTTCGATCCCCCTGGCAGGCCCGCCTTGGATGCTTTAGGGAAGCTCGCCTTGGATGCTCTAGGGAAGCCCGCCTCGGATGCTCCAGGGAAGCTCGCCTCGGATGCTCCAGGGAAGCTCGC
>JACJUY010006362.1:40529-51787 GCA_014220935.1 Platorchestia sp. MABIK | reverse complement strand
TAATTATGCAAGATATGGGCTGTCTTGCACGGGACTTTAGTAAGGAGCAAGGCTGGATTTGCGACACTGGAAATTAATCAAATTATCAGTACAAGGGGCCTAAGTCAGCTTTGCGAATGCATCATGGTAGAATAATACACGTTTGTCCGGGATCCGAATGAACCGCAGTGGCGCAATTAAAGTGCCTCATGGAGCGCCTTGCTCAGTCACTCATTTATTACTGCTGAGGTGCTAACTGTGGTACTAGCGCTACCGGTAGCGGTGTTGCTTTGTCCTTATTTCATTACCAGCTTGTAGTTAAACACCATGGAATCACCTAAAAAAGTAGTACAGGCAAACATTTTCCGAATTCAAAGACTGGCTACAGAAAGGTAAAGATGGAAACCGTGTCGGTTGTAAATGTTGCAATATCATGTTCGAAAGTGCGAACAAATCTACTTTAAAAAACACAAAGCATCAGAAAAGCATGAGAAAACTTTTGAACTTACCAATTCGAAAGTTGACAGCGCACAATTTTTCAAACAGAAAGCGCCTAACGATGATGACCAAGTGACACATCCCCTCGCTTGTTGACGAAGCTCAGCTAACTAAGATAGACGAGGAGTGGAAAAGTTTTCACCTAATTGCAGCTGACCCATCGGTAAGGAATGCACAATTCCCCGGTTTGGAAATCATTAGGTGAATTGAAAGATGGTTTGGGTGACCCTAAATTTTATATCCTTTCATATTTTATGACTTGTCTCACTTGCTTACGCTTTCATCTGCATCTGTTGAAAAAATATTTCCTCAACTTAACTGTTTAAAAAATTTAATTAACAATACCTTAAAATCAGAAACTTTCAAAGACCGCTTTCTTGCCAAGCAATGATTAGCAAGAACTAATGCAAAGTGGGCTACGTGGGATCCAGTAAAAAGTTTAGAAACTGACCAAGAATTAAGTAAAGCCGCCTATCAAAGATACCAACACCGATTAAAACGATTGAAAGAATCAAAGTCTCTTGGCTTTCATGCTGACATTAATGACGAAAATGAAGAATAAACCTAAAAATGTATTGAAGATAAGCATAAATTTCAAATTTATTTCTTATAGTAATATGTGGGGAATTTTTTTACGATCTGGGGAAATTTCAGGGGTCAGTCTGGGGATTTTGGAAAAAGTTGACTGGCAGCCCTGGTCTAAACCCAGCTTAAGCAGTACAGTTTGGATCATTGACGAGAGAGGTGCGCAGCTATGTCTTGCTCCGCAGTTGAGTGGACAAAACTCTTACGCTATATTTTATTAACGCATTTCAAAAATACGGCTGCTTGTAGAACGGGAAAAGCAGCTCTTACAGAAAGCTGAAGCACAGCGCAATGGGCGCTTTATTTATATCCTGCGCACTATTCGGATGGTCGCAATCGTGCACCTACCCGTACGATATGCAGAGACAGACTGACGCCCAGGGTTGCCACTCAGTCTTGCCAGATGGTTTAACCTAAATTTCCCTGTTTTGGTCGTCAAAATTTCCCTTTTTGACTAAAAATTTCCCTGTTTTGTAGACTCTGTATACATACATACGCGCGTACGTACAATTATATTCCTGTTATAGAGTATACCTATTTCAGTGAATAGCTCTTTGATTTTTTCATGCAAGCAAGTTGCTTTGGCATTAAGGGTGGTAGTCGCAAATGGATCTTTAACGACATCTTTCGTAACCGCCCATCCCGCCAATGGCAAATGCTTTGTATTTAGTTTATCTGTTTATAAATAATGATTCTTCAAGAGCTCATAAATAATGTCACTCACTTCAACATTAAGACATTCTTCATAATTGCAATACACTTAGTCCTACCACATTTGATTGAAGCCTTTCGCAATCTCCGAATCAGAACAAGCTGCTTGCACAACTGGGAATGAATGTTCAACAACAGAATGTGGAAGAATATGCTTATATAGGAATGCAACAAGTTTAATTTCATCTTCGTCTACTTGGGTATTTTTTCTTCGTCCACTGACACTGTGCATTTCCAAAGCACTTGTTTTTCTAATTTCTACATCCTTTTTATATTTTTCCCTTCAGCATGGTCTTCAATCTCTGCTTTGCCAGCTTTTCCATATACATCACATAGTTAACAATGAGAGTATTCTGCACTTTTTTCACTTTTTCTGAGCCACCCTTTGAATTTGATTTCAGTCGCCCCTTCCTCTAGCTACTTTTGAGTATGAAGTAAATGTTTACATATTACTCATGATCGTGGCATTTCATTCTCACTGCTGTACGTATTACGTTAATTCACTTCAAAAATTTCAGTTATGCTTAAGCGCGTTGCTTCAATTACCTCTCGCTACAATCAATACAATGACTGTCAAGCAACAATGATCTGTGACTCTGCGAAGCGTGAGACACGCCACGCGTGAAGCTGAAATGGCGCTGCGCGGCTGCGATGCAGTGGCGCCTCTGAGTCAGTTCCAAGTCTGTATGTACGCGTACAATACGTGTATCAAAGTTCGAACATGTCCGATAAGAGTCAAAAACTATAAATACTGAGTCCCTAAGCACAAAATGCTAAGTGGCTAATCACTTACACGTAATTTTACACGAAAGTGAAACCTCATGGCAAAATTTCCCTGTTTTCATGAAGTTTTCGAAGTTTTTTCCCTTTTTCCCTTTATGACTCAAAACTTTCCCATAACAGGGAAATTTCCTTGCATCTGGCAACACTGCTGACGCCTTGCAATGCATTCTGCGTTGATTCCTCTTGCGTGCTGAGTGTATCATGTCGTTAGTTCTCACTTCAACTGGCGGCCGGATCCACTGCCGCAATTTCTCGAGTCATGAACGCCAGTGTATCAGGGCCTTTAGTTTATGACTGTGAGTCATCGTGACGTGTACTAGAAGTTACCGACTTCGCAAAGTTGCGATTGGTGTTGCGAGTTTTTCTTGTGATCGTGTTCTTCGCAATTATTGCATTCGATAAATTGTGAATTAGTATTGCATCAGATGCTAAAAACATGTTTATTGATGTTTTATTGATTGTTTACCGGGATGTTGCGGCGATCGACCGTTACGCTCACCTTTAGACTTTAACGGTGGTAGGCGAGCTCAAGCTGAGTTCAATTTTTTTAACAGTTATGTGAAGTGTTGTTCGTCCAACTGTTTTGAAACTGGAGCAGTGGTATTCATGTCAAAGTACTTTGGATAGATTACAGAACAAGTTTACAGAACAGGTCACATTCGCTTGATTCATTTGCAAGTTATATTCATGAACATTGGAAGCATGAAGAAGATAAAATTATTTTTGTGAACTTATTTCAAGTAGCTCTACTGGAGAGTTTGATAAATAAAGATATAGGCAATCAGCTATGTTTCACGCTATTTTAATAGAAAATTATGTTAGTAGATGTGCAATGGCTCTTTCCTTATGATTGTTACATTTCTACATTTACGATTTTCTGACCTAATTATTTTTGGTTTATAAACAGAATTGAATGATCTCCATTGTTTTTAACATCGTTTTTGAGTTGTGATAATTGGAGTACTAAATTATTTATTCAATGCACTTGGTCTCCTGTGTGAGGACACGTGTTGCCATGGAAGGATGTCCTCTAAATGATCCCTTCATTATCCCCTCTCCTGAATATATCGTTGCAGTATGGGAGGCTCAATTTCATTCTGTAAATAATAACAATCAAAATTTTTTTGTAAGATCGGTTAAAGAAATACAAATTTAATATTTTAACTCATGTGTTACAGAGTGGCTACAAAGACTTTTTTCAAATGTGTATTGATGTCACAATGAGTTACTTACTTTCACGATATTAATAAGTGCAAATGCTGACATTGAACAACAAATAAGACCAATATGCTTTTTACAGAGCTTTGCATTAGTGCCAACAAGAATTAAGAAAACCGCTGGTGATAACCAAAACTCTGAGTTTATAATGAAAAATCGATCGCTGAAAATATGTATCATGGTCGAAAAATAGCACCGCGTTGTATGACTCTTACACTTTTGGGACTTAGCACTCCTACTGGGTCCGAGAGAAATGTGCATTTAGGTCATTTTATATTGTAATTATTAATTTGCCTATTCATGATGGACATTTTAAAATCATTTTTTAAATGTCCATGTCAGCTCGTCTTTCTGTCTTCAACTCTTCTCTTGTTTGATTAGTTTTTTCAAGATTTGTAATTCTGTGTATTGAGTCCTGTGCAACAGTGCACCCTATTTATCATTTGAGGGTATGGTTTATTGTAAATACCTTTTTGGGAGACAATTGCGCTAACTAATTGTGCTCTAGGTTTTTTCCATGCCTTTATTTTCCATTTGGTTCTCTAATGAAATGTTTTTCGGTGTTTGAACTTGTTATATAAAATGCTGTTCAGCATCCAGCCATTAAACAAGCACATTTAGTCAATTTTAAGTGCCTACGTATAAAATTTATGAATGATGCATTTCTTTTGCAAAAAATATTTTTGCTGGTTCATTAGTCACCCAGTTAAGGTAGGTTATTGAAAACTTACATTGCAACTCTAATTTCATTTGTTATGTTCTTTAATGATAATTCATATGTTCCCTGCAGGCAAATCATTTCTATAGTGCCTAAAATTTTGAGAGATCTATCAAGAACACTATTTATATGTATAATGTACATTTTACATGAGTGTGGAAAGGGCACTCTGTACACTTGAGTTGATATATCGGTATATTATGATTGTGACACACATAACGTGATTGTGACACTCTAAGAAAAAATGAAATATGATATATTTTATTGGTTTATTTCTTGATGTATAGATATATCAAGAATAATATATATAAAGGGTGTTGTGTAATTCGATGAACATATTTTAACCTAATACTGAAATACTCAAAATGAAACGATTTTCATCAGTGACAAAAACCTCAAAACTTCTTTGTTTTCGAGAAACGAAGACCTGAAATAATTTTAGATTCCGGTTAGAATGGGCTTTACATGCAACCAACGAGTAAAATCTAACTTCTTTGGCGTGCGCTTCAGGCTATTCCTACGGGAATCTATAAATATTTCAGGTCATCATTTCTCGAAAACAAAGAAGTTTTGAGGTTTTTGTCACTCATAAAAATCGTTTTATTTTTTTTTCTGGATATTGTTAAAATATGTGCATCGCATCACACAACACCCTGTAAATACCGGGTGTCCCACAAAAATGTCCTCGACTTTTTAATTGATTAGATCTCCGTTTTAAATTCACATATTTAAAATGTCTTTTTCACAATGTAATGAATTTTGTTCCTTTTCGGATAATTTAAGTTTTTGAAAATTGTTTAATAACCACTTTACAGAGATAGATTTACTGAAATAGATGGAAAAACTAATTGTCCATAGGAAAAGTTTTTAAAACAACACTGGTGTTCTTCATTTCTCAATGCATTACTTACTTCCATGTTTCATCATTTGAAGACACCTAAAATGCAGCTCATTAACGATCATAGAATTTTCATCGTATTAGAATGTGAAGCAACGGCAACTTGCGAAAAGTTAGAGGAGCATTTAATTTTCTTTCTAATTTTCTAACTGTGCGTTACACCGTTTTCTTATCGGACGAATTCCTTTCAAGGAATTTTTCAAATTATTGCTCATCGAACTTTTTCACAGCTTTTCTTTGCTTCATATTCCAATACGATGAAAATTTTTTTATCGTTAGTGAACTGCATTTTAGGTGTCTTCAAATAATTTAATAAGGGAGTAAATAACCTCCAGAGCGTTTGAATACTTGGTGGGATGTCGGATACATCATTGTGAAAGTATTTTTAACAGTAGGTATTCAGAAATGAAGAACACCAGTGTTGTTGTTTTTAAAACCTTTCCCTTGAACAATTAGCCTTTCTACCTCTTTCAGTAAATCGATCAGTGTAAAGTGGTTATTGCATTGTGAAAAAAAGACATTTCAAATATGTTAATTTAAACCGGAGATATAATCAAGCTCGGGAACATTTTTGTGGGACACGCGAAATAATGTAGACGCTGCTCAGAGGGATACAACTATTGTATCTATGGGAACTCGCGCTCCTAGGGAGGAAAATGTAAGGGCCCGAGCTAAGAGTTAGGTAGGCCTTCTTTTTGTTGCAATAAAATGGTTTTGTTATGTTTTAAGGAGCGCCTATTTTCGGTTCGCTGCTGTCCTGTTCTTTAGCACCTATTACTTTCTTCTTCAACTTTGATCTTGTAAAATGAACTTTTTTCTCAACTTACTGTTTTTATACCCTTTCTGGACAGATTCCGCGTTCCCTTAAAACGTTGACTACGTTTGTGCGATTGTTTCGGCTGGTTCGGTTAGGTTGTGAGTAGCAGAATTTAGAAACCGACTGTTCTGCTCAAATCCATTCTTGTCCTTTACAAAAAGTGTGAAAAATATAAGTGTGCGATATTTTTTACCTGGTATGCTAAAATCAATTCTGAAAAAGGTAGCGAAATTATGGAAATGCTATTCATTTATGCCGGTATGCAAATGAGCAATTTACTTAGTGGTACACATATGTCCCAAAACGTAGTCCACGTGTTGCCTCCATTTTAAATGGTGCCTTCCTTTTCCTCTCTTTGGATCGAATTTGTTGCGGATAGGGAGGCTTAAATTAACCAATAATGTAATCAATAATGTAAACGAGCGTTGAAAGGGTTCTTTGTGATTTGAAAATTACATTCCTATCCTTATGTTTATGTAGTTAATATTTGTTTGTTACATGCAGCATTTTAAACGGATTGTGATTTTGTGTTTAATTCCTATATGATTTTGGTGTTTTGGTGGGAAGGCTGTGATTAATGAAAGTAAGATATTCATGTAAATTTTTATGAAGAAAATGTTTCATTTTGTAATAAAAGTTAAAAAAAATAGGATTCCTTGTCCTGTCTAATGTATTGCCTTACGTACCTGAGCTCCCAGTTGCACGTGCATCGATCTCATTGGATGGACAATAAAGTACTGAGCTTATTGGGTCAATGCATTCACAATGCATTAAGTTTGAATGTATTGTAAGATCCAAAGCCTCCGGTGCAATATTGTGCACACCGTGAGGCGAGGCACGTGCAACCGGGAGCGATTTTTTCCCCTATAATCCATGGACGGCCAGTCGAGATTCGAATCTGGTTCTGAGGCGGTACACGGCCGGTAGGTAAAGCGGGTCACGGATGATTCGCGGGCGATTTTGTATCCGATAACGAGGACATTTAACCTCTAGACCACGCGTATTCCAACCAAAAGACAACCTTATTGCCGCCGCTGTTCCACCGGCGATACGACCTTAATTTTCAATTGGGATACGTTAGAAAAAAGTTTGTTCGATTATTCTCGGACACCATACTTAAAACTTCATTGTGGTTGGGTACAGGGCCGTTTTACCACGTCTTCACTCTCGTTTCGACAGATGTATGGTTGAAATCTTCTTGATCGACGAAGAACAGTTCATTTTTGTAGACAAAATGGCAGAATTTCCCCTTATGTCAAATAACGATAGGTAACCACAATTTATTAGTCTTTTATATATTTACTATCGGACAATTCGTCATTCGTTTTATTTGTCTGATAGGGAAGCTTAATTTTCCTATTTTTGCAGCTGGGAACAAAATCTGGAAACGAGCGCTGTGAACAAGTGGAGGCTTTAGTATCAACAAATGAGACCGCATTAGATGTGATTCCTTTCACATGATGTGCTGTAGCAAGCGAAGTGCGAGAAATTTTACGCGTTTCTGCTCATGAAACAAAAACAAAAATATGAAAACTGTAGGGAAACTTATTCATGTTGAAAGTTACGGCGCTACAAGGCTTACGACTACGCTAGCAATTAACGCCGAGAGTATAACGACAATATTCGACAAAATTGAAAACATCTACTTCAATTTCAACTCAGAAAGTGCTCATTCTTGTCTTGTAGAACGAACAACATTGGAAGATACTTCTTAAAACTACATGGAGTAAAAGCTGCAAACTAAATTTACACAGCTGGCCATCGAAGTCTGATATCGTTGCTGGCCCTTGTTGACTCTGTCAACAATAATAGCTTGTAAGGGAAACGGCCGCTCGACAGAGCGCTCGGCATTTTCTTAAGGCTGACAAACATTCAAGAAATGCTCGGTGCCCTTGCATGATGCTTGGTTGCTTTAAGTAACCGGGAAAGCTAGAATGTTGTGACAGAGCATAGATGAAACGCAAGTCTAAGCATGCGAAAGACACAAGGAACTTCTTCTGATGGAAAAATATTGCTTCAGGGGCAAAGGATGTTTACGAAAATGATGTTAATTCAAATATTTCTTCACTTTAATATGGCTCCTTACTGTGTCGTATCCGATGATCGCGATTACATTAAAAACAAACGTAAATGAACCTAAGAAATATAATTAAATGTTTGAAGTGAATGCAGTTATTGCTACGCGTCGTTTCGTTTTCGTGACAACGCCAGCCTAAAAAAGGGAATAATTAACTGTTTAGAAAAATCTCTAATTCCTGTATAGGTTTTCTGCGAAAGAGGACTGCCTGCATGCATAAAAGACTGCTCTGCAAACTGGGCACTTGATCGATGAAAATATTCAAGCATACAATCACTCATCCAAGAGTTCAGGAGAATTTTATGACGGTGGAGAAAAAGTGCATAGTAGATACGAAAATTCCCTGTGAAAATGAAATGAAAAAAGAATGATCTCGAATAACTTCAAAGTTTCCCTCATACCACTCTCTTTTCTTTCCTACCTTTCACACATTTTCATGCGTAAGTGGGTTATGCACATTTATATGCGTTTTTATTGGGTGAGCGTAAGTTGACCCAATTTTTATTGATGTACTTGAGAGGTGAGTAACAATGCATAATAGCGCTTCGGACCATTTTATCCTATTGAAAAAATTGTTATCTAACTGATTGTCTGGCCTAGAAGTAAAAACTTCCACGTCGGAGTTTACTTCAGAGCAGCACACATAAAAATAGTGCATCAATTTGATGGGCGAAGACGCGTCAAAAAACAGGGAAACTCTATTAATATTTTCAAAAAACATAACTTATTTTTCAGTGAAATGATAAGTATCCTAATTATGAAATAGTGGATAAAAAATACCCTAAGCCGTTGGTGTCCATTTTCACTTTAGTTGCTTTCTGGCAGGCAGAGTTTGAGTAAACTTGCCGATCATTAATGAATCTTTGTTTTAAGTGAGTGTACTAGTCATCATCAGCCCAATTGCTACGGTTTTCTACTAGGGAGCCACACTCAACTAACGGTCGTTCGTCATCAAACAAACGTTAGGTAAACTAAACTCTGAAAAAGAAAACATGCTTCCAAATTTATGAAACGTTTTCTTTCATTAAATGAGCCTTGAAGATCCCGAGGGTGGCGAACGCTCTTCACAAACCTTCGCACCTCACCTCTTTCCTGACTGATGAATGTGTTCATCTTCCTTTTCTGTGTAGAGATGACTTGTATAAGATCACCATCTGACGATTTCATGTCTAACGATAAAATTTAGAGACTACTATCAGTCCTAAGAAGGGCTTCTCGATTGTTAATTTAAAAATGTTATAAAGTTACTGATCAGAGCTCAGTTTTTCTGTATTGTTTAGAGATAGAACTTAGACTTTTGTAGCTCGATACCATTTGGCAATATTTCAGAGAAGTATTACCCTGCATGGTTTGTTTTGCAACTGCAAAAGATGAATAAAGTGTACATAGTGCAAACGTTTATACATTACCTGAATGAATTGCTTAAGTGTTGCGTTCATTATGGACTGTTTTGCTGTAAAATGCCATGAATTCTAACAGCAATGTTGACAAATTTTGACTTCTTATGAAACCAAACATTATGTTTTACCTGCCATTTTCCCCTTTATTTCTGAAAGAGTGACACCCATCTCTCGGCATTTAATTTGAATTTAAATAGTAAACAAAATAAAATTTGTATACAAAAAAAATTAAAGCATATTAATATGACATAACTCCTGAGCCAATGACAAATTTTTGCTTGGTCGTTTTCCTGAGAATTAAAAAGTTGAGAAATTTTTAAACTGAATGTAATTAGTCTACTTCTGCCATAACTATCTAGTGACGACTTCGGAGTTTTGGCCCTGGAGGTTATAACCATATAAAACTTCTACTAGGGAGTTTAATTTCTTCCTACAGCCTGCATAATAATTCTAACACCAGAACGAAGAAAGCTATCATTTAGTGAACCTGCCGAAAGCCTTCTGGCTGGACCAATAAGAGGACAAAATTGCGTCCTTGTGAAGTAGTCCCTTTTGTGTAACAATGTCCCAATTTATGTATATTTTACATCAGCTTAATATTTGCAAGGCTTCACTCTTTATGAACAATCAATATCAATGAATGACTTGCAATATTATCTTTTCAATTTAGAGCGGAATGGAGACAAAGTGCTTTGGTATTCATCTTTTTTTCATTCTAAACATTATTCAAATAATAGAATTTTTCTTCTAGAGATAGAATGGAAAGGGAACTCATGGACCCGCTTGATTTTTTTCATGTTTGAAATCTAGGGCAAAAAAAATTAAATTTCAGAAAAAAAAGCCAATCGAATTATTCAAGCGTAAAAATCTTTGTTAAATAACCCATTAACGTCAGATGTGCTATCTATCATGATTTAAAAATATTATTTTACTCAGGTGTTCTGAGAGCAAGTTTTCACAAAATATTCTTGATGTTTCTCGCTAACATCGTTCAGTCAAGTGTACAGTATGTGTCACTGTAACTTTCCTAACAAGTGTTCCAGCTGAATTTCTGAATGCAGTATAGTATTATTATATTTTATTTATATTTCTGCTTTGAATTGTCAGTCCAAATACATATCAAACGTTCCAGTAACCTATCACAGTACTACAAATTTTTTACATAGGTACTCCCTTAACACCTCGTAGTCTCTTAGCATTGTGTAGCCTCTGCTTAATTCTTAATCACCCAATAAAAGATACCGAAAGGAGCGCGCATGTCTTTTTTAAAATCAAGGTCTTGCGCAATCCTTAATTTCCTAGTATAGTGGCTTTCTTGAGCCTTCCTGATGACGTCATTTGCATCCCAGCAACCGAAACCCCGCAAGAACAAGAGTCATCGTAGAATATACGTTTTGTGTACTCGAGTCAAGATTTAGTTGTTAGCGCAAGTCCGGTAATTATTCTGTTCAATTAACTACTTGTATTAATCTTCCATTTGTATGTTCGAAAATGGTGTCGTAAAATAAGATAATAGTTGATAATTTGGCACGGGTATTTGTTTCTTCCTTCAAATTGCAACATATGAGCGAAGT
>JACJUY010006361.1:17621-51794 GCA_014220935.1 Platorchestia sp. MABIK | reverse complement strand
GCAACAACATCCATACCTCAGCTTATCTATGCTCCAGCGCAGCATCACACAACACATAGTTCAGTCACCGAGGTATAGTTCATCCCAATGCAAATCAGCCAACGACGATAAAAGTTAACACATTTTATTATGTAGAGACAAGAATGAACAAAACTTGGAGCATATATAATTCGTGTACGTTTAAAGTCTTCAAGTACGAGGATTTCATTTCGTGGAAACCACAATAAAGAAAGAACGCAACAACATCCATACCTCAGCTTATCTATGCTCCAGCGCAGCATCACACAACACATAGTTCAGTCACCGAGGTAGGAAGGTACAGCCAAGTTATCAAAGCTAACAAGTCGGAGAGGGGCCAGAAAGTTAGCCAAGCATGCGTCCAGGTTAAGGACAAGTGTAAGGGACAAGACACCATCCATCGTGTCCTGCTGAAGCTTGTATGACTCTGACATGCATCGGACGGCCACGAACTCTGGCAGATGTTGGCTGGCGAAGTTAACACGTTGCTTGCGATACGACCCATCGATGGGTCGTGCTCAAGTTCTTCCTGCTGTGAAACGACCCATCGATGGGTCGTTTGAAAACTTTTTGCCATCTTTTAAAATTAATAGTATTTAATTGACCCACTTGATGTTTGGTATTTGGAAAATTGCAAACAACTTTTAACTTTGAACTTGAGTTGCATAATAAACATCTGTTTAACCCATAGCAGTCAACGTGTTCATAAAGATGGTTCTGAGTATGGAGAGGGATTGATGCACTGGCAAACAATAGAAGCACCTGAAGTTCCTAAAATAACATTATTTTAAAGGTAAGGGCCCAAAAATAATGCTGATGATCTGAACAATGTAAGTAATTACGGTGGAATTTAAAGGATTTGAAAACTGTAATAATTGCTAACGAAAACATTGATGTAAAAAACTTAATGTTAGAGGTGTTCCTCGTTTTGAGCAGAAATACAAAGAGTAGAGGAAAATATATTGAAGTACAGTAGAGTTACTGTAATATCTTATCTTGTTGACCTATACTAAAAAATTAAAAATCTGTGTGAAAATTTTTTAAAATAATTTGACTCATTTGCATGTAAGTAACTTAGCAAGAATTTCTGCATATTTACTATCCAAATCATTTATCACGGCAAAAGAAGAAATACCACATGAAATATTTTTTACACCTACAATTAGGGAGATACATACGGATAATAGGAGACAAATTATTAACCAAAATTATCAGTTAGTTTAAGTCTTCCTACTTAAACAAAGGTGTTCCAAAGAGTGAAAGGATGAAGGCATTATTCAGTGCAGAGGTATGGGGTCAAGGAATATATGTACAAAGTGTGTTTCCATACACGATCCCCTCAGCAAGGTAACAGTAAGTTAGGAAGTCGGCTTATGAAATAAGATAAAAGTGTAAGAGAAAAGCAAGAAGTGCCGAAAACAGAACAATGAACTGAAAAAAGGTTCGCAATAACAGAAACCCATTCTATTCTAAGAAAAGTCAGGCCCACCTATTCATCAGCCAGGACCTCACTTCTTCCCCTGGGAGCACTAATTTCTATAAATACAGCCGTTGTATAACCCAAAGCGGTGCGGTATAAATAAAAGTGCACTGATCTTACTGAGTAATTGGAGTACCTGAGAATGAAAATCAACGGTAAAATTAATTTCATTTAATATCTTCATTTCCATTATTTCACTTTTATCTCAGTAGTCACTCAGTCACTGCTTGAAAAGAATGGCCATTTCAGCGTCGATAGATTTGGGCAAGGACGATAGGAAAAAGCTCAGCGAGGTCGTTGCAACGCATACATTCTACCACGTCTCCGTGATAACGTCTTAGTCAGACACGAAACAGGCCATGAAGTCGTCTCGATACCGCCTGTCACCATAACCAGCGCGAGGCAACCCCAGCCTTTGAATCTCGCTCAGAACCTCTGCTCCTGTTTCATTGAAGCGCCCAGCTGGAGATCAGAAGGAACTTTCACTCCACTCTGCCACTCATGTCCCATCGGTGGTAATAGAGTTGGGCGGTAGGTGGGTGGCAATTGCATCTGGATTAGATGAGATGCTAGTTTAATTAAGCCTTCCTCACCCCAATGAAGGTGTCCCCCAAAACAAGAAGTAAGAAAACATTTAGTAAGGAATTGAGGGAATGGGTAATCTATGCACAAAGTGTATCCTCAAACCCTGAGCCTAGAAACAGCAATTTGAAGAAAAATTATGAAACCATACCATATAAAAAAGTTGAGAAAAAGGTGTAATGTTTTGAAAGAAGAACAGCAGTAAACCAAAAAGGTCTTAAATAAAAAGCTTCTGTTTTAACGGAAGGAAGGCCTATCTAATCTTCAGTTTGGAATCTCGCACCATCCCTCTGTAAGCGTTGAATCCCATAGATACAATCAGCCTCAGGGATTGTCCTCATTTATTCAATCATGGCTATGTGAATAATATCAGTTTTCGAATGAACGGTATTTGCCCACCGTGAAACTGGAAAGCAATAAAAGTGCAAGTGGCCATGACTCGCTGAAAAAGTATGCATCCAGAACAATTACAAGCGCAACTAAATGTTGAAAGACAGGAACGTGTAGCACTTTAACGCCTGTGTAACAACTGATCTGCCGCTAACACTCAACTTCATACTCTAGCCCCGAAACTACACGCAATATTCTATCAATTTTGTTGTACTCGTAAGCAATAGAAATACCTCGCCAAAGTATGCAAACGATCATCCAGATTTAAAAAATCATCCTAACACAAACAACTTTTTCGACCGCGTGCATGACGAGTGGGTGAGTTTAATTAAGTCTCTGCCCGCCCCACAAACCGAGGGACACGACCGTATACGTAAATGCATAATTTAACTGATTTAAAGCAACATCCGCGAAGACGATTTATAAATGCGCGCTGCACCGGATAAGGCGATGGCTGCAACCACAAAGTCTGGCCGCCAGAAAGGAGACTCGGTGGCTTGATGATGGATGCCCCTGTATCCATGGCCACACTGCAGCCTTTAGTCGAGCTTTGTAGATTTTGGATAGCAGTGGGCGACCTTTCAAGGCGAGAAGAAATAAGCTAGCTCTAAAATTTAACGTTGTAAGCTCTCCGACAGTTAGTAGAAAAGCTTGGAAAGCCGAAGAAAAGAGTTTCGACCTCACATTGACGTCAAAAACTCCGGAGGGTGAAATGAAAGCTCTCAAGGTCGGAGAAAATGAACAAGTTTAAGACTTAACATCGTGAACTCTAAAAGTCAAAGAAAAAGCTCTATACCCTAAAAGAAATTTTCTCGCCCTTCAATCTGAAGTCTTGAACTCCATTAAAGTAAAAACGAATATTCTTAATACCGGAGGAAATTTCCAAACTCTGCCATCTGACGTCATAAACTCTTTAAAAATTATAACGAAAGTCCTCAAATCCGGATGAAATATGCCTGTTCTAAAATCGATCTCGTTAAGTAATTCGTAAAATGTTGCACATGAGATATTTCCAGGATGAAATAATTATTTTATACAATCATAATTGCACTGAATCTGAAGTTAGGTGATAAAATATGAAACAAGCGTAAATAGAGTATTCGTTCGAGAGAAACATTGTCAGTTTAAGAATGTCGTAGTCTACAGAAAAACTTATACACAAATTTTCAGTCAATATAATGCAGTAGGAAGACTCATTATTATGCACTCGATAAAACAAGGTAAACGACATTACGTGGACCAAGAACTACAGAAGTAAAAGAAGTGCATGAATTTTGAAAAAGTTGAGAATGGATACTAAATAAAATATATGCATCATGCGAGCCTGCCGTAAATTTAGGAAAACAAGGGATGACATCGTTAGAAAATAAAGGTGAAAGCTACATAATCAAAGAGAATGGAAAAGGCCTGAATTACCCCTTTTAGCTGGAGAAAGTTTCTAACACAAATGATAATTGAAACGTGTAGATTTTCAAAGATTGAAAGCCTCTTCATGTGTAGAATGTTGAGTATATTTTCAATGCGTCGTGAAACTCAACTGAGTAAATGACCAAGTTAAATATTTTTTTTCAAGCTTGTCCGCATTATATCTCTCGGCACAACATTTAACCAATATCAGTCAACGAAATTCAAATGTTCCTGGTTATCTTACTCTCGGTAATCTAAAAAACTCCGCAGGGATTTCTTAGAAAACGTGGACACATTTCCCCAAAATCTGAAGATCCTTGTGAAAGACTTCATCTAACAAAAATGACGTCGTGTAGGAAACTTTCCACTTACTCGTAAGTTCGTTTCGATCTAACGTATTTTTATCTCGTTTTTTTGTAGAATTTTTCGGCACTCGCAGTCAACAAAAATCCAAAGCAACAAAAATCCAAAGCAACAAAACTTACCTAAGCTGACGAATAGAATATAAGCGGAGAAAAGTTAAAGGGTTTACGAGTCATTACTTGGGTTTTGTAGGATTAAGGAAACTATCATTTACGAGGGCAAGGTTTGTACCTCCATGAACAGAACGAAGTGCAGTAAAGTATGATAATTTCATTTTTAAAGAAGCACTGACACTAGAGCCTAAGAAAGTGCAGTAAAATATAGTAAATTATGTTCTTTGTGTTTTACTTCACCACAAAACGATTAGAAATGTAAAATGCTAGCAAACTTTTTGATACATGGCACAAAAGATTTCAACTGCGTATTTCCCTCACTGTAAGCGAAAATATTCCAACCTCAAAATAAGCTGTAGCATAAATGTGCGAACATCGCAGTTAACACATCAATTTTAGAGACGGATTAACATTAAAAAAATACTCCAGTTGATGCAAGCGTGTCGTAAGAGGCGAGCTCTCGATGGCATGACCTTATTTTCCCTGGGACCAATCTTTTTGATTTAAATAATAATACACACACAGCCAATGGCTTAATAAGCGAGGACGAGTGTATGATGCAAAATCCTAGCGGTAAATAATCACCGTTAATAATGCAGGGTTCATGATGAAAGAATGATAATGAAGAGTCATTGCTCGCCCCTTCGCTTAAGGAATTATCCTGTATAGAGGTTAGATGAGCTGCAGCATGAAATTTAATTGCACACATTCTCTTTGTCCGTCTCAGTGCAACAACAGGTTCTCTTCTTGGATCACCGACACGAAGCCTACCTCGTCACTCCTATCTATCCCAAAAGAAGCAATCTAGGAGCAACTTCCACTCCTGAAACCAGGAGTTTTGTAGCAAAAAGTTGTAGTCGCATGGATCAAGACTGCACAAAAAGGCGCTCCAAAATAAGAGAGAAGCCAACAAGAAAAACAGCATAAAAAGAGCGTTAGGCGTGGGGCAATGTCCTCCGATGCGTAACTGCTCCTAAGGCGCCCAGACGTCGACGGCGGATGCTGGCGGTGACGCTCAGATACGCTCGTTTGCGCTCGTATCGTTGCGGTGGTGTGACGGTCGTGATGGGTTCGGATCCTGGCAGTTACAACGGGTGCAATACCCAGTCCTTGGTGCTAATTGCGGTAGTGCTACTGTAATGTAAATTACGGTAGTGTTAATTACAGTAGTGTTACAGTCATGTTGGGTTCTGATCCTGGCAGGTACAACGAGTCATTACCCAGCCTTTGATGCCAAACAACTGCACGAGTTTGTACGTTCGCAAATTATTTATGCGTTAGCTAGCGAGACTTATATTTAAAAGTTGTGTTTACAGTGATTACCATGGGTACCATGAGTGGCAAAATTAAAGTTACTTTACTAAATTTGCATCAACGACGACATGCACGACCGATAACAGCATTTGTTACTCAAATAAGCGACATTTGCGTCAACTGGTAGCGAGACAGCATCAACTACAGATTAGATTATTAGTTAGTTTAAGCCTCCCTATCCGCTACAAAGGCGATCCAAAGAGAGGAAGGAGGAAGGCACCATTTAGCATGGAGTTTAGGGAACGTGGAATCTATGCAGAAAGGGCATAGAAACAGTAAGGTGAGAAAGAAGTTTATGAAACAAGATCAAAGTTGAAGAAGAAAGTAGTAGGTGTTGAAAAAACAGGACAGCAGTGAACCGAAAAAAGATGGTCCGTAACAGAACAAAAACTTATTTTATTTCAACAAAAAGGAAGCCTACTTAACCTTTAGCTCGGGCCCTCACATAGTCCCCCTGGGAGCGCCAATTCCCATAGATACAATATTTGTATCCTCCTGAGGGGAGCATCAACTACAGCAACTGCAGGTGTTAGAGGTAGATAAATTGGGTAATTTGTGTAAATTTTTTGACGAAACGTTACCTTTAAGTCAACACTCTGACGGAGACGTAAGCCTCCGGTGATCGCTGAGGGAATTTTCATAAATCTAGCTGACCGATTAGCAGTCACAAACTTGATTTTGACAAATGCATACTTAATCCAAACTAAAAGAAGGCATAATACATAAAATGCGCTACCAGAAGAAGAAACAGGAAGGCACCATTTAACATGAAATTAAGGGAACAGGAATCTAAGCACAATTCTGCGTAGAAATGGCGAGATAGAAAGAAGTTTACGAAATTTAAAAGTTGAAGAAGATATTCGGTTAAAAAATCCAGCATTTTAAAAACCCTTTACTCAAAATATCTACTATTTTCAAGCATTTTAAAACCCTTCACTCGAAAATATTTATTTTCAAGCATTTCAAAATTTTTCAACCAATTCATAACCATGTTTCACATCAATTTGACTTGCAGCCTTTTCTGGGTTACGCAAAAGTTTAGATACTATCGAGACAAACCATGACAATTTCAATGTTTTGAAGCATTTCATATCCCTGCTGTTTTCAGACTCATGAGTGAGTCTTTTCCAGCTATAGCGAGAATTGCTGGCATTGGAATTAAAATACCAGGTTGGTGAAAAGTAATATCCGATTTTTTAAACGGATATTTAACATTAGGCTTGTCATTTACTTGCATTCAGTTATAAGTAAAATATACTTCTTTGACTAAACTAAATCATTTCAATCTGACACTGCTATTGCACCACTCATGCAAAAGCTACAACATCACGGATCTAGGCGCAGAACCCAATCGAGAAGAACAATGCATTAAAACGATGTTTTTTCGCCAGTCTCTACACATCGACTCCCTATCTGCACGCAAAATCGTGGAGTTTGATTGATAAGAGATAGATTACCGATGATTGAAGAGGACATGTCCGCCAATCAATAAGGATAAGGAGCGAATTGGCTATGCCCAAAGACTTAGCTCGCTGAGAGCTGACCACGCTAAGTTCCTCCTGCGCAAGGGCCAAAAATAATTCAATTTCAAATTAAGCATTTGGATCAAACAATGCGTAGTATGAAATTTGAGCGAACAAAATCCTATGTACGTATGTGGTTCTGATTTGCTTAGATTACCAATCGGATGAAATCAGCCTAACCGCATCAAAGGTGTTCTAAAGAGATGAAAAAGAAGGAACCAATTGGTGTAGACTTAAGAGGCCGTAGACTTGTTCAACTCAGGGCTTCACATCTTCCCCTAAAAGCACCGATTCGTATAGATACAATAATTATATTCCCTTGAGGTGTTCAAGCATTTACTTAAAATATGAGTAGGAAAAGACTAGAGATTTCTTCCCGAAAATACTCACAAGCTGAAACTACCTACATGTGTTACAAATCTATACCGTGTTCTGCCTGAGATTCTCTTCACGTTCGATTCATCCAAATCCGCTTCCCGTTTATAGGTTTAAGAAAACAATAGTCCGGAAAATTACTCGCTAAAAATTTTACGCCAAATGCTACTCAGCAGCTTAGCAAAATCCTTAGTTTAATTTTAATAATACGATTATAAGTCTATGTAAAGGTACGATTAACAAGCGATGTTTTCTTCAAGGGTTTGGAGGAGCTTCTGAGGTCGCAACATCATTTCTAAATGAAAAATCTTGACGCGAAATCTCCTTACACGAAGCGATAGCTAACTTGTCTCATTCGTCTCGCAGAAAAAGCCTATCGAGCAGCTGGGCTCGGATCAAAAAGATGGTTGCTCTACAGCAAGATTACGTCACCTGAGTCTCATTTATAAGTCTACTCCATTTGTTCAACTCCGGGACGTTTAAATGAACATTTAAGACTTCTCTGAAATTCTTTGGATACGTTGTTGCCCAGTTTAGGTTATCCTACCTCGGAAATCTTGACTCAAACTGTCTTCTAAACCCAGACTTTCGACTTAAAACATGTATTGATTACAGTCCCCGACTGACCTCCAAACCTGCACCTCCGCTCACACACGGCTGCCTCCCGAAGGATCATGTCCTTTTTAACTCCAGCGAACCTCGTGCGCAGGAAAGTTCAGATACCATAGTTAAGTTGAGCTGTATCAGCTAGGCAATCAGTGTTTCCCGTCTAATTGATAAATATTTTTCGATCCTACTGAGATTTATTTGACAAGAAAAACCTGAGGGCTTCTTGGAACGAGATCGTGTCCTTTGGAAATACCGATCCTGAATCCAAATCCCGCTTGCTGCAATACACACTGAACTTAATAGCCAATTTTAGACGGAAAGTAACCTTTTGAGTGATTTTATACGGCCATTTAAGGCCAGAGATTAGATCTACTAGGACACATCAGTATTTGGTAGGGAAAAAATCAAGCTTACCCTGGACGATGATATCAAGCGTAATCAGAGCCTAAACTGAGCAATAAAGGACATACAATTGTCTCGTTAGAAAACCATTGCGCAGCAAGGAGGCAATGTAAGCGATGGCATTTGGCTCCTTTATCTTACTTGCCATTGGACAGAGTGAACTACGCACCGCTTAAAGTTAGCGGGTCACTCTTCCTACCTCGGTGCGTCGCATGCAGCGAAGCGCGCTTAAAACAAAGTAGCTTCATTTTCGCACATGCAACGCGGCTGGCTCCTAAAACCCAAAGTTCACGACTTGAAATGGTTTCAGTGATGCTGCACTGTCCTTTGGAATGTTAAGGAGGGGTTTTTTAGATCCCAAGATGCAACGAATTTGTAATAACCATTCCAGATAATATTACACAGGCATGAGCACCAGATAACAAAAGAAGAGATGTTGAACGTCATGTAAGAACAAAAACAGTACACAATAATTACGACAGCTTCTTTGCAATGTAATACAACCCTGCCTTTTATAAACAACCCTCAACAAAGCTGGTAGTTGAGCTACAAGAAACCATGCACAAATTTTTGACTTGGCAGCGAACCCATTGGTTACGTGGACGGACTCCGGCAATTTCGGCAGACTCTTGAAGCTTCTCGCTTATCTGTTATGAATAAATCCGATGCCTCTTCAGTTACCGGTCAATGTTCGGTGATTATAACCCCGAAGGCGGTAAATAATCCAGACCTGTCCCAAGCTGCGAAGCTAAACAATTAATCCCTTTCTCGCGAGGTAAGAAAAATATTTACGGGGAGGACATGCATTACGAACGGAACTCCCTGCCAGAAAGGCTCGGGAATTTGCATACCACAGCCGTGTGTCTACATCATGCATCGATTGCAAGAGATTTGCCATGGGGCAATCAATCGAACAGTTTGGTGTCGGGAGGTATCGGGCATAGTTACCGGGTACACCCATAATAAACTTATGAGGTCTATACGTTTTCAGTCAGCCCCATTGACTGAATACGTACGATCATCCACAAGATGAAACGTGCAATTTTGGGTCCTCGTTTGAAGAACGGACACCCCAGCTCGAGCGTCGTGGCTGTTCAAGCATAAAAGTCAAGAAAAGTGTTATCCTGGGCCGAAAGGGAGAATTTTCGAGACAGTGCTTGAATTTTAGTGGAAACCGAGGAAAAAAATGCGGTGCCAAAAATGGACCGCTCATATACGAGTATGCCAGCAGATTCTGCTCAAATGACGTGGGCAGTCGAGATCATATTTGACAGAAGGTGCTCTCAGCCTCCCATTTGTGGAAGTATTACTCCGTGAAGAAAGAAAACGGGGTTCAAAACACTGAGATTCAACAAACATTCAAGACATGAATGGTTCCTAGAATACTCGACGTGCCATACACGCAAAAATGTGGACCGTTGAGGTATTACTGGACTCGAAGGTACAGGTCTAGATGAGATAGGGATTTTCATTGTTTCTCTAAAGAAAAAATCGAAAAAAATGGGTTATTTTCAATTGAAATGAAACGAAAACCTTCACTTGTCTCTGAAATGATTTTATGTAAAGATCCCTAACTGATTAGCACACATGAGTATCGTAATACCCGTATAACTTGTCGAACAAATGATCGAAAGAAAAGCACGAAAAAACACATTCCCTCTGTTAGATTATTCTAAATTTTATAAGCGTGCAAAAACAAGTAATACAAACTACAAGGGATAATTCCGACGAAAATTTTTTAAAGATATCTAAATCGTAGTTTTTAATATTTTAAATTCCTAATACATGATTAGATTTCGAAAGAAATCTTAACGCTTTACCATGAAGAATTATTAACCTCGAACTTAAGGAATTTCAGAAGACACGGCGGCACTTTCGGGTCGGGACCCTCAAGAGCGATCTTTTTTTTAAATCTAAGTTTAGTTTTACAGTCCAGTGGTTTTCCTATTTTCATTAAATAATTTGGAAAGTGTTTCCCAGAACTCTTTTCATTGCTTCAGCATCTTCATTGTGAGTTTTGAACTTTTATACGGCAGCTCTACTTGCAGTCAAGCCTCGAATGTAGAGGTGATACGAAGTTCAATCCCTCAATTTAATACCACACAATTTAACTGTTGTCGGTAGACCTTTCCGCACAAGTCGCAGCCAGGAAAGTGGAGACCTGAACACTACATGATAGCAGCAAACTTTTGTTTTGAGGCGCAACCTACTCATGTTAATTGAATTTAATTCCGAAGTTTTCTTACTGCAGAAATAAAAGAAGCAGAAGATTAGATTAGAAGCGAATTTAGGCCTCCTTAACCGCAGTTAAAGTTTTCAAATAAAGGAAGGAGAAAGTACTATCCAGTAAGGACTTGAGGGAGCGCGGAATCTATGTTCAGAGTGCATAGAAATAGTGAGTCGAGAAAGAAGCTTATGAAAAATGAGATAAAATTGAAGAAGGAAGTATTAATTACTGATATACAGGGACAGCAGTGAACTGAAAAAGATGGTCCTTAACTGAACAAACAACCTAGTCTATATTACCAAAAAGACGGTCTACTCAGCATGTTTCCCCTAAAACCGCTAATTCTTATTGATGCAATAATTAAATCTCCTTGAGAGGTGAAAGAACTGAAAAGAGGAAATATTAACATAGAATTAATTAATTCGTAAACCGTTTTTAGGAATGAATTACACGTTATCTTAAGAAGTCGAGATTTTTTATTCAATTAGCACCATAAAATTCCGAGAGGAAAGTCGCCTGCATTTCACTTGAAGAAAAACTCTCTTCCTTACAAATAAATAAGAGTTCGTTTTAACATTTCAGGCATCGACCTCAGCGGTTTATTGGTGACGTTTCTCGACTTTTCGTTCCTTGAGGTTGAGTTGACCTGAGAACACGTTCGTAAAGGTCATCAGCTCGCATACATACAGGCAGCAACTCGGAACGTCACTGAATGCCCTTCCTTGTGTCATCGCGAAATGCTCATCTCAGACTGGAAACTTTATAACCCACTAAAGAATTGATCATTCCCATAGCGACGCAATAATGAACTTAAGCGCGGAAAATGAACGATAATTTCACCTCATTCCACATTTTCCATGGATGAAAATATTAATATAATCATGAAATCGAAGAAGAAGTATTTTCCCAAGAAACCCGTTTAAGGTTCGAGTGTTGGGAATTTGTTTAGAGCGAGTCCTGCTAACACGCCACGGCCAAGCAGAGAAGTTACCTTAGGCGAAATTTTACGTTCACTTTGCACATTTTTTCAGCCTCCATCAGAAGCAAGTTAGCCAGGGCTCGGAGTGAGAAGAGAAGACTTGCTTATGCAGCGCCTAGCAATTTCTATGAAGATAAAATCGAGAGCCGTCAATGCAGGCTCTCCTCCATAGGGATATGCAATTAAAAAAGTGAATGTTCGCTTCAAAATTGTTAAATCAACTTCACATTCTTTGTATTTCTTCCGTTATCAACTCAACGTTGAACATGTGATGGAACCAGAGTATCGATAACTTTCAGCCTTTTGCTGCGATTAATTACATTAGATGAGTTAGCTTAAACCTCCTTAGCAACAACACAGGGGGAAGGTACCAAAAAGGAGGATGGTACCATTTATTGTAGAATTTAGGAATCATGGAATCTATGCACAAAGTGCATCGAAACAGTAAGTTGAAATAAGTTTATGAAACAAGCAAAAAGTTGAAGAACAAAGTAGCAGGTGTTGGAAACAGGACAGCAGTTCACCGAGAAAAAAAGATGGTCTGCAACTAGACATAAAGTCTGTTTTATTTCAACAAAAGGAAGGCCTACCTTATTTTCTGTACAAGACCTCACATCTTCCCCCTAAGAGCCCTATTCCCTATGATATAACAGTTGTATCTCCCTGAGGAGCAATAAAATATTCAAAAAATATTTAAAATCAAGTAAATGGTGAAAATGTGTAGGCAATGTAATGTGAAATAGGTTTACTTGGATTTCAATAATTTATTTAATAAGAAGAAGCGAGCTGTTGGAAGTCAACGTAAGATACGGTGGTCTCAACATAGCTTATCGTAAAAAGTTATGATCGGGGAATTGATCTCACATCTGTGTTCGTTTATGATCTGTTTTCGCCGCCGATCGCATTACTGGTGAAGTTGCAATAATTATTCCAATGTCACCCACATTCAAGGAATTTATTATTCTTTATTTGCCACGTTCAAGAAGGGTAAACACTTTTCATGAATAAATATAACCTACTTATAACACATTCCGCACACGATAGATTAAAACTCCCTGAAGTTCCAACAAAAAAAGTCACCATGAAACCAATTCTCAAATTGACAAGAAAAAACGCTGTCAAAACAGATAAAAAAATCATGTCAATTCTCCAGGTGTAGACACCAACTCGCTTCTGCCCAATTATCTAATCAACGGAATTAATCGGCCGTCATTTCTTTCTTACACGAAGCGGCTCCATCGGAACATGATATCTGAACTTCATATTCGCCTAGGAAACTTTCCAATCACTAACTTCAGGACGTTAGAAGGGATAGGGAGGCAAAAAAACAGCAGGAGAGGGCTGACTGGAGGGGCTTCGGAGAGAACTTATTCGGTATTCAAGAATAATTATCAGCTAAGACAACGACTCTCTTAAGCCAAATGATTTCATAGAAGACAATGAAAATCCCGAAGAATTACGCGATCGGTAAAACAGCACAGCGATGTGGGGCTTGAACGCACGATGCAATGCATAATATCCTGAAGCCAAAATTAGTAGACCATAACCCTTTTGCAGCCATGAAATCTTATCAACGAGAGTCAGAACTTGGCGGAGGTTTTTTGGCGGCAGTTGCTTCAAATGTTTCTAGATTATCTCTGAGCGTAAAAGGCCGGAACGAGAAGTGCAGGAGAGATAGAGCACCCAGATAGCATTGTCCCGAAAGCACCTCGGTCTCACCGAGAACTCCTTTCGATGCAGCGGCTTCAGGGTTACCTTTTAAATATGCAAGCCTTCATTACGATGCATAGATGAAACGTGCGAAACGGGCTACACGGCCACAGGCTTCCATGAATTTGCAGACCACAGGGTTGCAACAGCTTCGAGAGGCCTTTAAAAATTATGGAACAATTGCACTGAATCTTGCAAAAATGTGTGCATGGATTTTAAAAAGGGTACAATAAACCGTTCATAAGCACTTGAGAGTCTGACACAATTTTTACACCAGCATAAATGCAAGCATCCTTCACGCTTACAAAATTACGACATATCATTGAATGAATACGAAATATTACAGTAACTTGCAGTAAAAGTACAGAAATTTCGGACAAATAATAGTCTGACGCACTCAGTTAGATTGAGGCATATTGACCAGAAAATTTCTACATTGAAAAAACGACGAACGAAAGTAGATCATTTGTGACCATTACGTGAAAACATTCATGAGCCACACCACTAGACCCTCAACGTTGTCATAAAACAAAATGAATAAGATTCGCTTCGCTCGCGAAAAAACACCGTTAAACAGAATTAAATGCTCTTGTTCAACATGCATTAGGCATACCACTGGGCCCTCAACGCGGTCTTAACATGACAGAAGACATGTTTCTTATCGTCCTCAATACAAACAGAACAGTTTCATATAAATAATCTGTCTTGATCAGTATTGTTACAACCAAATTCCTTTATCAAGGTGAAACAGGATTTCAACTAGTGTGCGTATCTCAGACAGAGCAAGGATTCCCCATGCAGTACCGGAAGATTATGATACAACCCAGACGTAATAAAGAGGTAAGATCATGGTACCCAAGCAATGTCCGAACTCCTATCACTGTTCCAGCGAGTTTTTCCTCTATTTGAAAGTATCGTCAAGTATTGGAGCCCCACAGAGACCATTGCTTACATTACGCAAAACCTCATCGTTCCAAAATATGAAAAAAAATGGGAGTGAAATGAACGAAAGTGAAATCGCGTGTGTGATTGTGAGGCCACACACAAATTAAATGCAGAACAACCGTCTATTCACAAGGAAAAGAATTTTAAATCAGTACCAAAAGCAGTATATTTGCACTCAATAAATCGTCAATTAATTCAACAGATACAATCCTAGATTTTGCACTCAGAAGCACAGAATTCAGTAGAACAGAGTCTTGTTTTTTCAAGCAAAATACCGCAGTACCATTATCCCTTTACAAGTAAACCATTTTTACCAGCGAATTTACAATACTATACTTATGCACCTCGTAACTTAATTAACACGTTAACTGCGACGAGTTGAACTGAATTTCAATATTCAATGAAAATTTAAAGTCACTTGTAGTAATCAATTTGAAAATGGCAAACATTAACTGGATCGTGCCTTCATTTAGCTTTCATTATGTATTTATGTAAATTGAGGTAGTGACTACAGGTCGGTCAGCAGTATTACAAAAATCCCCCCCACTGACCACCGGTGGGTCCCTTCGTAGGAAACGTGTTAAGGAAGACTGTCAAGACAGAGGTTGAGAGGTCTAAGCACCATTTAACATGGACACACGTGCAATTAAATTTTACGCGCGCACAAGAGAACGCATCATTGAAAACGCCCAAATACGCGGTGTATTCTAACCACTTAATTTTCCACGCGTAAACTATCGCGATTCAGAGAGCAATCCATGCACCGTCGAAGCTTTTCAATTCATTGTTGCCGAAGAGAGCGGCATGCAAAGACCTCGTTCATTACCACCCCAGATAAGGCCTGTAATTGCTTACGGTCCGTGTGCTAAGTTTATTCTTGTGCTGATAGGCGAGGATAAGCAAGTCAATTGCCTACTGGTCAGTGCTTTGCAGGCCATCCCGAACCAGAATTTTAATTGCATCTTTCGTACGGATAAATTTACAGCACATAACTTAATTCTACAGCGAGGCGAGGCTTCGCAAAATAGGCGGACAATGGCTGCGTTGGTGCGGAGTTGAGCGCTTGTTGGTTTGTTTTCACCGCAGACGCTCGAGATAAGATGCTTTTGTTCAGTGGCATTCAATAAACTAGAAATGATAGCCTAACACACTAAGGGGGCCGCTTCAGATACGCTAATATTTTCCTTTCGAAATTAAGAGCCATTCTGAGAGAAGCGATAACTCTTGCATTTATTAATTTATTTTAAGAGCACCACCAAGCAACCTCAGGCTATGATATTGTGAAAACTCATCAACACCAACTAAAATTTTCAGCTGAATCCTATGCTTTAACCTCAATTTCTATTGCGAAAATTAAATTAAGTTTATTCCATATAGAATTAAAATAATAGGTCACACAAGAGCTCTCTACGTTGGTGAGCTCGGCCCCCAGCGGGATTCATATCACTATTTCTATGTAAATTAGCCGTTCAAAACCCGACAAGAGACATTCTTTTGCTCGAATAGCAATGAATATTGATTGCAGGGGACGCTCCCTTGATTGTGGGTGAGAGATCGTAGCTTATCTCATAATTCGATTGAGGCCTGTTCTGATCAGGGAATTTATGAGTGCCAGGGTTGGAATCAGAATCACTAAGCAGCGACGAAAACTATCGATTCGAATGGCAAATAAAGGATAACACCGTTCTTTAACGGCTGCTCGAGTTCTTGCCAACAGGTATGTTGAGTTGCTCAATATTTCGAATGAAGAAAAAAACATGAACTTTTCATCCTTCCGAACATTCAAAATCCCGTTTTTTTGAGAAGGAAGCGAAATTTGCCTTAAGTTTATAACAGTAGATTACAATAACGTATTGGGCCATATGTTCCTACGAGGTAAAATTGCTCATTCACGTACCTGTATAAGTAAATGGCACTTCATGTTTCCCGATCTCTTTAAGAAAAAACTGTATTCAGACAGGGTGATATATTATCGTATAATTGTATTTTCATATTTCTCATGAAGGATAAAAATATATTCGAGGATTAAAGCCGCTTTTTAAATTATGCTACACACAACCTAACCCAACCAACCGTTGACAGCCGTGGAAACGCGGTGAACGTGTTAAAATCTACTCGTTCACGAACAATAACTCTGAATGTTCTAAATGTTTCGTTAATACTATCATCAATCGTAAATAGTATCATTAATAGTATAATCAAATTAAAAATTCAATGAAAATTTGCAAGAGTTTTAATTATTAATATTTGGTGAACAGCTATTTACACTACATCATATGGTGTTACGAGACCATTTTCCGAGACAATGGGAGACAATAAGAGCTATACAAAGTTCTGTCAGTAAAAGTCGTCATTATTGAACAGATTGTTTTCAAACCCCAGAACTATTCCAGACATTTCAATAATACAATTTTCAAGTTGGTGAGCCAAAGACAGCTCGTCAAACACAAGGACCATTCCCTTGAGTTAAATTAATGCGACATCCTAGTAAATGGGGTGGATACTAAGGCGTGCACGCTAAAGAGAAATCTTACAAGAATATGAACTGCGGAAAAAAACTTGCAAGTGTAACAACAAAAGATGACAAAATTTTTGATCTCGTTGAATATTTGTACTCACATCTATGACCAAGTAGGCAGATGCAGAAAACTCACCTGGAATAAAAGAAATGCTTTATTAATGAACATGTTATTAAAAAAATCTGCAAAATACGACATCGCACTCGCATCAAATGCATCTGTTTTTCTAATACAAGCAACACAACCTGCGAATGAATTTACTAGCGGATCATCAAATAATCTTGTACCATTCATTTCATCACCATTGTTGTATTGCATGTACAAAATCCTTAGCTCGTGTCCATTAGACGGAATTTCCATTTGTATAACCTAATATAACCTATTTTGGCACATCACCAGTTCTCCTTTTCTGACCCTTTTTGTTCCATAATGCAACGTATGATTCGGTGTCACCTACTCTCGTTTTGTCCCACCTGCATTGTTTCTTTCTAGAGCTTATTCATTTACATTATCTTTTCTGGTAACTTGAGCTGAAAGTACTCGAAAAAATTCATGGTAGCATGACAGAGTAAACGACTAAGCTGCCTATGAGGAGTCCACTTCTGCCAATTCTTTAAGAAAGTTTTCGAACAAAGTATCCCGAAAATCCTTTTCGTCGAGGATTTACTTCCATCTCCGATAATGAGCATGATAACGTCGAGGGCTGAAGCGAGCGACGTTCACCTGACCCCTACTCAGTATTCAGATATTCGAGCAAGAAGCGTCGCCTACCCCGTATCTTGAGCCGAAGCCTATCATCGAATGTCAGAAGTTGAGTTCAAGCAAATCGATGCTTATACCGAAACTAAGGCTGAGCCAACTCGACAAAATTTGAGCCATGCTCGGGACCTCGCATTTTCCCCCTGGAAGGAATAATTTTTATAGAGTGCGGAAGTTTATTTATTTACATAGAATACCGAAGTTTTCTCTAAAAACCTCACGCGTGTTTAAATAAATGAACTGAGACTTCCTTATGTTTAAGTTCACTAATGATGCATTCGACGAAGCCATTCAATTTTCAACTCATTGCTAGAATATAGGAAAAACAAATACAAAAATTCAATGAATGCCGAATGCCCACTTCTAGCCGGCAGTAATAAATTGCAATAAATAAATCCACAGCATGACAGCGTTATCAGTTGATAAAAATTTCCATGCTTCAAATGAGAATAGAATTGCTTACTTGAATAATTCCGGGAATTAATTTCTTGTAGTAAAGATAAATTTCTGCAATTTTGGTTCGAATAATATTTTATCCTTTCTAAAAACTGTCTAACAATAATTAGGCTCAAAACGTCGATTTCGGCCCTACTGACTAGACTTTCAAAATATTGTTTCATGATTTGATGTAGTAGCGAAATAAATTTTCTAACATCAGGAGTACTACCTTAGCGATCAAAGTATTGTTGCATGAGCGAGCTACTACCTTTGCTTTCTTGAATACAATTTCAAGATGTAAAATATATTCCTAGCATGGAACAACAATTGATGGCCAAGTAAACCTTTTATTCTGATTTGCCGAAGTTGAAAGAAAACGTCGTTCAGATGGTCAAGTTTGGAAGATCGAGACAAATAGTTTTTCTTAAAATTGTGTTGAAGTCTTACCTCGAAGGCACTTGATGAGAATAACAATTTCATATTTCGACAGACCTACTCTTCGCTATAGTCAGTTATGAAGATCTGGATTAAAACGAGCTGATTATCATCACTTTAAGACGAAGGAAGTATGAAGGATTAAAACGAGCTGATTATAATCAATGCAAGACGAAGGAAGTATGAAAAAAATGTCTCGACGAACTCGAGTTTATCGAAATCGACGTTAACATCGTAAAATAGGTACCCTGAAATTCCTGAAGTGGAGCATGCAGCAAGAAAACTCGCCTAGTCACCCTAAAAACGGATTCCCGTAACAGGAGCAACCACTCCGGACCTGAAGCAGCGCCGGCGTCGCCAAAAAAGCCACACAAAATAGTTTCGCAGCCCGGCGCTCTTGACACAAAAACTTCGAGTGTTCGGATAAGTAATCCTAGCTAACGAGCGGTCAGCATGGAGAGCTGCTAACGACAACCGTTTTCAGTAAAAAGTTCATTATTAATTTACCGAAAGCGGGCACACAATCTGAGAACAAGAGGACCATTGCAATAGCGGATTTTATTTTTTTATTGCGGTCAACTTATTAATGGTGAACGTTTTCGAAGAGAAATTTCGGACAAATGGAAAAGTTAAATGCTTCATGGCAGTAACAAGGGCTTAAAATAAAGATCACTTCACGGTCCCTCTCCGAGCAAGTTGCCTGAATGTAATTAAAATTAATGATAAATAATTACTGAAACGATTCCATATTCACACGTATAACAAACACATCATTATTGGGATAGTTTGTATTTACATATGTGCGCATGAACAAAAGAAATTATATCTGATGATAGAATTATGAAGCATCAAGTTCACACACTTGCGAGTGCTGCACTAACTGAAACAGGTCACAGAAATCAGTAGTTAACACTTTGACTGCGACGTGCTCCACCGGTGGTACACGGAGGTAATTTTCATAATGCTGCTGACCGTCCAGTAGTCGCAAACTCATTTTCATGAATACTTAATCAAAGCTAAATGAAGGCACGATCCAGTTCAGGTTTAGTATTTTCAAAATAGTTCACTACAATTATTGATCTCAAACTTGAGTTTGGCATTGAACTTAATATTTGGTAGTCGCAGTCAAAGTGTCAAGCAAGTCAACCTTGTGACCGAACCAGAACATGCAAGTGTAAAATAAACTTGGATTTGTCGAAAAAAAATTAATTCAAAGCTCGGTGAAACTTTGTAATCGAGTACAGGGACCGGATTCCCAAACAATTTACTTCGTCACTCCGACACAACTTGCAACGTCAGTTCTTCTAAGGAATTTAGAACTTAGGCTGCCATCTGATACGTCCATCAAGATAGTTTGAAAAATTTACCCCAAATGTGAAGTAGTGTACCGATAACTTCAACGTAGTGAAGAAATTTAAAACTCAAACGTAGACCAAGATTTTGTCAAGATTTACCGTGACATATGTAGGACTCTTTAAGAAACTTGTAGAAAGTTTTAAAATATTGTTTATTATAATGAGATTATCTTAAGGAAGCTGACAAACTCCTATACATTTTCGACCCCGTATTCGCAACAATTTAATGGTAATTTGATTACTCGTCCCATGCTAAGATGAAAGCTCGTGTAGGTTAAAAATACCTTTAAATAGTAGTTGTTTAAATAAAAAGCAAATAACTCAACTTGAAAATAATTATTGAGATATTCGTAACGCGTTTTCTTTGCAGTTTTTCCGTATTTCTCAAACTGCTAAAACGCTTAGAAAGTTGCTCTGCGTAGCTTTCACAATGTTACAAGCGAAATCAGATTTGAATTGAAAAGACCTCAAATCAAACACGTCATGCTTCAAATAGTACTGCTAGTTCTACAAGGCATGCATAAACATGTACACTGGGAGCCCACAACACAGCTCGTCCCTCAGGTTCACCCTAGAAAAGCGTCTTCTAAACAACACAAAAACGGATAAGTAATTGGACACATTCTGCCCGCACGCTCGCCCGCCCGCTAACTTAAGCGATCAAACACAGAGACTGAAAATGCTTGTAAAAACGGGCCAGAGGCGACGAAAACGGATGACTAAAAACTCACTATTTGAGGATAAAGTGGACGAAAAATGCTGCCTCGAGACCTTGTACGGATCTGCTCCGGGAGATCATTGTTTTTGTGCCTAGGTTCAACATCCTTGGTTCCTAACGGGAGCAGGGAAGATGTTAGTTGTCATTTAGGGATGCTAATAATTTGGTGAAATTCATGTTCCAGAGCGGAAGTTTCAATGAACATCCCATGAATGCGTCTATTGGAATAGGAATATTTGCTACCCGAGTTTTGTTGTTTTGCCATTTAGCAAGTATAGGCATTTTGGGATAACGTTTAAGGCTTTAGAAATGAAATATTTGCTAAAACCTGCTAATGAATGAAAATGCTAGCGCAGATGGAAAATAAACTTCAGATGGAGATTTAAAATAATTAATTGAAATTTACTTTTTGAGGAAAATGAATTATCGGTCATATGTTGATATCGATCATATTGCGTTATCGGTAGAATGATGATGTGCTGAATGGTTTTGTTATCATGTAAAGAGTTCAGACACTTCATCTTTAACTGAATAATCGTTTCATGCCATGCATGATAATGGATTATGAATTTGGTAAAATTTGAGGATTCACTTAACCGGAGAAGTACTAAGTGCTATTAATGAAGTTCGGTATAACTGAGAAGTCGATCATTTCGAGAATTAACGAAATACGACACAACTTTCCAATGAAATTGTAAAGAATGCCAATGAAATTATCATATTTTTAGAGATAAAATTAGACAAGTTAATTTAAGTCTACCTAACCACAACACTCTTTGAATATTACCATCATAATTACAGTGTTAAATACAGTTTGAATTTTACTATTGCAATGGCAGCCTCGTCCAGGAATCAGATGGACATTCAATCCTCCTTCCCATATTCATCACGAGAAGAAAACTGGAAGCCTAAGCTAGAAAAAGTCGAAGCAGACTTACTCTGTTGTGGTAGTGTGCCAAAAAGAACTCTCAACAAAGGGCAAAGTACAACGAGAGTGAACTTCGAAGTACGTTTGCATTCTCTCGACTTATAGCAGGCCATTGAAAGACGGCACTCGCATACTCTACACCTTCACTGACAGGACGCATAATCCAAACAAATTGCCAGGTCTATCATGTAGTGTATATTCAATAAGTCCTGGTTACCACCTAGTGCACCATCTCATCCTCGCCAGAGCTCAGGTACACGCACGCTAAGCTTTCAAGAAATCTATCTTGATTAGAAGGGTTGAAATCCCACGCCAGATCTGCCATTAACATCAAGCACGCATCGATATGCGTTACACTCTGTGACGCCTGTCCAGCACTGCGCACTCGGCACTCAATTTCTTTGCCGTTTTTCTTTTTCTTCAGCTGCTACAAACGTTTTGAAAGTTGCACTGCATAGCCTTCATAATGCTACTCGAGGCAATTCAGCGTCCTGTTCCAAAGCCCCGGCATCAAAACAAGCAGACATTCACTCCAGCTCCACTTCGAAGGATGAAGGTGCAACTCTGGGAAGTCTAAGCCGTTTAGGCGAAGTTGGAGAGCACGTGTCTTGAATTTGGTTTTGAAGCTGATTTCGGACATCTACTCACTTCTTTTATCAACATCCTTTTCTAAATACTAGAATCATGGTCGATTGTTCGATAAGAAAAAACTATTTACTGAAAGAATTAAAGAGAGAGTACTTTTTACGCCTAGATGGCCAGCAAATGTCATTGCAGTCCACGTAAAAATATCTACAGTTATTTTTAAACATAAAGTCCGCCATCGTATTCTACAGCAAGTAGCTGTCTCATTAAATTACTTCATGTACGGGAACAATTATTTTATGTACGGAAACAGGATTTTGGGACACACCGAAAAATAAATATCTTATTTCCTCAAAAAAATATTTTCTGCCTGCATCCTCAGGCTGCGAATTGCATCGATTCAGGCTATGAGAGGACACGGTGTGGACGCAGAAATGTGTTTCACGATAAGAAATATCCAATGTTCATAGACAAACATATTTCCAACTTAAGTTAATTGTCACAAGCGATCCAAGCAGAGCTCAGTAGAATATATCTTAGCTAAAATCAGGCGTTTATTTTTTAAATAGCGTAAAAGTTTGGAATTTGTGACTTCTGGCCCTAAGAGAATAAAGATTGCGCAAGGCTATCTCAAGCTCACGGCTGCTGGATTGGACTTAACCCGCTCGAACTGTAAATTTGCAATTAAAACTATTGTCACATTTTAAAGAGACATACGCGACTAATTTCAGTTTTCGGCAAATAGCCAGAATAGAAAAAGTAAAGCATGACTTCCAATGCTCCAAAATCAGAATCGTGCATTCAATCCATTTGTCCTCTCAATATCTCACACAATATTCACACAATAAATATCTCACACAATAGCTTTGCAAGGTTTGGACATTTAGATAGGTCCAGTGCGAACGAATCCCGAGAGGAAAGACATGATTTATAATAACAGGATTATTCTGTACATATAAAGTACTAATTCCCAATAATTCTGTCCCTCATTCCCGAAAATTCAGCTTCCTCTTGACATGGCCGCTCCCCCTTAAAATCATATTTTTGCAGCTAAACCTCTAATATACCACACTATAATATAGCCATTTCAACATCACTAATCCATTCGCTACACGCGAAGCCATGATAAAGTTAATCTTTTAACGTGAGAATTTTTTTTTAATTCCTATCTAACAGCGATAATACAACCGCCGTTAATGGGCTGGCTCTGGGATCAGGTGTAACCTGAGATCAGAATGACAAAAGAGCTGTCAATTGGCAGTAAACATCGAAACGCTTCTCAGGGTATATATTTAACTAGAAATAAAATAGGTTGAAGTTGTGTTTGAAAGAGAACACCAAAGCCGTGATGGTCATTAAAGGGCTAAATATTACGTTTACGCATGCGTATCAATAACCTCCATTGATATAGTCACACTATCCAGCATTCGGAACCTGTAAACAAAAATTACGCATATTAAAGGGCTAAATATTATATCTACGTGTGCCTGTCAACAACCTTTGACATACTCACCAGCTTTGACATAGTCGCACGAACATCACCCGTGCAAAAACCACCGGACATTCGGAGCCCGTAAACACCAATTACATCGAGCGTGAAATCTCCATGAATTGGCTATACTCGGTGCAGCGATCTCAGCCTACCCAGCTGGGACCAGCTAGCGTCGGGTCACTATAAAACTCTGAATTTGGGATGGCGCAAAGGGCCTCGAGCTCAGCGGGATGACGATGTGATGTACGTAGAGAGCGTGTGTGGGCAGGCGAAGCAGTCCATTTGCATGCAGACGTCCATCGGGGCTAAAGTGAAATGCCAGAGCCTGTGCCTCAAAACACTG
This sequence comes from Platorchestia sp. MABIK, assembly GCA_014220935.1. NCBI lineage: Eukaryota > Metazoa > Arthropoda > Malacostraca > Amphipoda > Talitridae > Platorchestia > Platorchestia sp. MABIK. The sequence continues at coordinate 27,785 of JACJUY010006361.1, read as the reverse complement.
GAGGATAAGAACTGGGCGGCACCTGATTATCCTTGCTTTTTTACGCACACCTTGAACCTGCCTCAAATTCACGGGATATATTGACGTGCTCAAGTGCCATGTTGTCATGGGTGATATATTCTCAGGATTGTGAGTTATTTAACGCTAGAAAAGGCTGTGATGGGCTAGCAATCTCTCGTTAAGGACAAGATTTACGACATCTCGTGAGCGTACAACGATGATGCACTTACCATCTCTAATACAGCGCGTGAGTTTGAAGTGCTCGCACGGTCAAACATCGCCCATTCATATGTTCGACAGACTTTAATTGCTACCTCAACACTATGAAATTTTTCCAAATGAATAAATTCATTTTAAAGGGAAATTTTTCATTGAAATTTTTTCCTCTGTGAGGTGAACTATATTATCCTTGACCGCAGTATTCGATTAATTTCAAACCGGACACCAGTTATCGAGGATATTGATGGGCAAGATGATGTGAAATATTTGCACAAGAAGCAATTCCTATTTCATAATACTTGAATGATGCAAGGAATTAGATGCTGTAATTAAAAAAAATATATATTCCTCTCAGTTTCATCAAATAACATGACAAATTTCTGTTTATACGGTTTCGCTTACTTTCAGCGTTCAATAATACAAGATTCATTTAGACCGATAATCTATATTACCTTCGATCTACATAATAACTGTATGGTTAGATGAAGGGGGGGTAGCAATGTACTGAAGTTTTTTCAATTTAATTTATACTCTAGCGAATAATTCCAAATTTTGTGAGACTTAAACTAACTACAATCTTACGAACGCAAGCACGAGATTTCAAGATGAACAACGATATACGTACAGGGTGCGGCACTCAATCCTGCATTTTCGAAACGGCTCCGAAAACCAAAAATGCGGGATTGATTGCTGCATTTTGGAAAGTCAGTGAAAGCCTAAAATGCAAGACTGACTACCGCATCCTTTACTTACGAAAGTAATTCGAGCGATGAAAGGCAAGGCCCAACATTGCATGCACCTGTTCTGTATGCAACCAGCAGTATTCCAACACTGAACGAATGCAACGCTAACGCGGCGGCGGACAAAAAACACGTAATAAGCTTTCCCAAGGAAGGTTATCGGTATGGAGAACTGCTGACACGTACGTGATGTGGAAATGTTTTGTAAAACACGTGTCATTTCATTCAGCAGCACTCGGTGTATTGATTACCTTAACAAGGGGTTTCCGTAAGCGATATTTCTCAAACGAAGAACTCTCTTGACAGTGATTATACCTGGACGTACTTTGGGCCATGTTCACTAACCGAAGGCTGCCAAACTGACGAGCGTTCGTACGGCCGCACGAGAATTTGCCATCATCTTTTATTACAACTCTTAAAGGCGAAATACAATTGATTTCGGGGGAGTGACGGAAGAAGCAGTGGCTGGTTGTGTGGCAGAATTTTGGCCAACTAGTCCAGAAGAAAGAAAATTAGTGGTGTTGAAATTGGTTCTTTCGATCGTCGAATGACAACAAATTCGATCGTCACATAGTATGAATTAAATTATGAAATCCCATTCATTTTGAAAAACTAAATCAAAATACGTAAAAATATTTGACAGAATAGATGAGAAAATTTACGCAACTATGTCTGTCATTCATCTGCCAAAATTGTGGGCTAGACATTATTCGTCAAGAAATTCTGAAACGCATAATGTTCCAAGACAATTTTAAGCAGTAAAATCCTTCTACTGACTAAGTAAAAAGATGGAATACCGTAGTGGTTATTATCATTGCCATCACGTACTATATTGTTCATAACTTTAGCCTCATTGTCAATTATTAATATTTATTTAGTTTTGTTATCGTTGTATTGGAGGTGGTAAGAGCATCATTATCACATTTAGTTTTATTATCCGTTAACTGCAGTGCACTATATTTAGCGATCTCGCCAGTGCGCTTTGAACTGATAGCTTTCACCATAACGTTCCTGTGCAGGAAAGTCTGGCCACATAGCTAGCTTGCATGAGTTTGTTTAAACCTCATCAAACACAACTAGGATGTTCCAAAGAGAAGAACGATGAAGGCCCCATTTAGTATAGATTCCAAGAAACGGGAAATCTATGCTCAAGGTGTGTAACACAGAGAAACGGTATATTAAAAAATAAGTTTACATAACAAGATAAATTTTCTAGAAGAAAGCATTAGATGCTGAAAAACAGGACAGCCTGAAACCGAAAAAATGGCCTGAAACAAAATAGAACCTTTTATACTTTACCGAAAAAAATTACGTAACTTTCAGCGCGGAGCCTCGCATTTCCCTCTGGGATCGCTAATTCCCTTAGTTATATTAGTACTCCGTTAAAGGTTAAACTACCCCTTATATTACCCCTTAAAGGTTAAACTACCCCTAATATTACCCCTTCAAGGTTAAACTGAAGTCAAAAATTCAACTCAAATTTAAAGTCTCTTATCATAGTAAGCAGTTTTAGTAAACATTAACTGGATCGTGCTTTCATTTAGCTTTAATGAAGTATTTACATAGCCACCACGTGCGAGAGATAAAAATGACGAACATCTGAAGAAGCTAATTAGTTCCCTCGCTCCGAAAGAACATTTGAAGCAGATTATTAGTTCCCTCGCTCCCAAAGAACATCTGACGAACTCGCTCCCAATGCCTCATCATTGTAAATCACCATAACTACGGTAGTCGTAGGTGATCTGCTTTACTTTCAACAGTAATGAACTTGCTCAGCAACGCTAAGCTACGCTAAGTCACAAAGGGCAAAGTGTGGGTTATTACTGCAACATCAGAAGCAATCTAGTTTGCTACAAAGAAATTCAACGAGAGATGTACATTGAAATGATAGTACATAAAACACTTTTTTTCAATTAATAAATTTAGCAGCAGCACTAATTACTGCAATTATTTCTGATTATGAACTCGAAATCAAGGCGCGTAACATTTTCCAATACAAAATGCAAGTCTAAAGCGTCGGCCAGGCCTCATTACGGCACTAACTCTGCACTCGACCGTGTTCAGCAACACAAACTCAAAGGCTCGTTTTCCTCCGTCATGCTCGCTATTGAATACATGCCATGCGCAGAAATAGCCGAGAAGCACAGCTCTCTTAATCGCAGCGCTTGAATGGCATTTTCCCCGCTAGGTATCATGCATAGCCTTCTGCTGTGATAATCCGGTCTCCCGAGAGCCTATACGGCGTATTATGGCAGTCGGGGCTATGCATTCCTTCAACTTGGGTGGCACCGTCGACTTTCTTAGTATGATAGTGATCAATCGCTGGCGAATATCTGATAACAACCATTATTGCGAACCCTCGTGAGTTATTGTGGGCAATTGCCCGATTGATTGGCTGCCAAGTAGGTAATTAACACGATCCTTGTCAGTTCTTCTAAGTGTAAATCCTTCCGTAAGATCTCAGCCTCGAGCTGCTGGCTGAAAAGCTTCACGAATCTCTGATTGCAAGGAGCCTCGAAATGACCACCCGTTGATGACGAAAATGTAATGTACGTCGACGTGAGTCGTGAGTGTTTCTGGACGGAGGTCCGAGACACTCGAACTCAACAAATGCACGTAAATATAGAGAAAGCCAAGCTAATCTATATTGAAATCTAACAGACATTCATGGGTCCTGGAACGAACGCAGTCATTCATGGACACTCGATTTTTAGGGGTCGTTTATTCATTCCCTGGCAAGGCTCATTTAAATTCATGATTGATTGAGTTGAATCCTGGGGCAGGACTGCTTGTTAAAGGCAGACTTTATGGACAGCTCCATCTTTCTGGCTGTCTTATTGCTAGGATAACTCTTGAATTAACGAACTCCGATGAATTTGTAAGCTCTTTCGAACAGTTTCAGTGTTACAAAAATGAGCCATGAGCTGATAATAAACCGGGTGAGAGCAGCGCTGAAATATTAAATAGATTCTTATCCCAGATTGATTGTTAAAAACTTCGACAGAGATCACTTACGAACGCAGCGAGAATTTCTCATGCAGAATAAATTGAGTGAATAATGTACGACTTGCTGGCCCATGTTAATAGAATTACTCTCTTAGCAAGGCTAGAAATTCATTCGTGTTTGTCAATAACTTAATTTCTTTTGTAAAGCAGTTCAACATTTGCATTTATCTATCTGTTATCCAAGTGAATTTCATGAAAGAGAACCGATGGAATGTTTTGCGTTTTGCAGGGTCACGAAATTTCGCATTATTAAGAAAATAACAGTTTTCTGGTGTATAAATGGTACAATTTGATCATTTCATAATGGTTCATCATACCTTAGTAACTTTCATTATACTGTTTCTCCGTAGTGCGATGCTCGATAATTTTTCCATGATAAACATTTTTGTATGCCCTGCTTTCTCTGTAACAATAACATTCATGGATATCTTGGTTACAACATTTATTATCGACATCTAGACTCGTAAAAAATAAAAATAAAATTGCGTGATAAATAACTTAAGACATTGAAAGCTATCCTTACATACACTTGTTCGAACCTTTCCATCAATATTATAAATACCAAATGAAAGTAAACCAAAATTTAAAGTTGAACTGTTTCCTGCCGTAAATATTAAAGAAAATAGCACTGAATAAATTATTGCAAGAAGTGTTTAAATATTTACACTGTGGAATTACTGTGGGCAAAACTTTTTCATAGGAAGTTACCGAATGGACCAGACGATATGCAAATAGGGCACATAAGTATTATTATGGATATATGTAGACTCTTTGAACTCTGTAAAAAAAATTCGCCTGATTTCCGGTGTACAAAATAGATACAGCTTATCACCAACAGAAGAAAGCAGCTCAAGAACCCTTGCTTTGGAGAAATAACCAGTTTCTAACTCATCAAAAACCTTATCTACACACACAACTTTTTGCAACTTCCGCCGTCTCTGGAATCAGATGTGAATGATGCAGCTTCCGTATACCATATACCGAACGTTGGCACCCACAGGCGCTTTAGATCACGTGACTATGCAGAACCATGACGCTGAGAAAAGCAACAGAACCAATATCTCACCCGTGACAACCGCTTCTTCTGCCATATCTTGGTAATTAGCTCCTCGAGCCAAATCTTAATAGAGAAGTAGTGGCGAGTGCCCGCAGCGCTGGTCCCATCAGCAGCTCATAGGTACACCGCTGGCAATCGTTTGAACAGTTAAACACTTGATAAATGATTGTATCGATGTACGCTGCTCACTTTCTGAAAAACTAAACAGGTTGTTGAACAGTAACTCATCCGCATCTTGGTCTTATTTTCAATGAGATCAAATTCTCAGCAGTTCAACAGGAAATCTATCCTTTCCTGAACATTAAATTTGAAGCCAGTTTTTGAAAGGAGTCTCTTATTCTAGAAATATGAGCAAGTTTCTATTTTCCCCGAACTAAATCGAAAATTAGGGGACTCATAAATACTAGTGCACAAACACATGACTTGACTACATAACGAAATTTATCTCCCCTCAGGGAGATTCAACTATTGTATCTATGGGAATTAGCACTACCAGGGGAAAATGTGTGAGGGCCCGAGCTGAGAGTTAGATAGGCCTTCTTTTCGTTTAAATAAAAGGTTTTTGCATTATGTTAAGGACCATCTTTTATCGGTTCACTGTTGTCCTGTTTTTCAGTACCTACTACTTTCTTCTCCAACTTCATTCTTGTTATAAAATCTTCTTTCTCAACTGTTTCCATGCTCTTTCTCCATAGATTCCGCGTTCCCTCAACTCCATACTTAACGGTGCCTTCCTCCTTCCTCTCTTTGAATCATATTTGTTGCGTATATGAAGGCTTAAACTAACTAATAATCTAATAATAATCTAACGAAATTCACCAAATTAATTAATGGAGTTAAAACCAGTTTATCATCTAACTTAAATTCAAACCTTGCACAGCAAAATCAAGCGCAACACCAAATACACGCCAAAAAACTTTCTTCACGACTAACACAGTGTCTTTTTTCAATCGTAAGGAATTCCCTCGCATAACGCAGATGTCGGCACGCAAGTCAGTTAGACGAGCCTGTGTTTTGCATTCGTTACCACGGTCGAGTGGCCCCCAGTTTTGCAGGTGTACAGGAGCACTGTCCTGAGACGCCAGGACAATCAAGCAGAGATGTGCGCATCTCTGAGCTGCCTGCTGTCGCGGGCTGCGATAATAGCTTTACACTCTCGACACTCAACACAAAGATCAAATTTCGCAGACAAAATGAACTGTCGGCGAGCTGGAGAATGCACACTGAACACAACACACATGAATAATGCACAACTTTGGTTGTCACACAAGAATTATTTTGATTATAATTGGATCTCACTAAAAGAGAACTACAAAAACCTCATTAAAGACATATGAAATTGTAGCGATGATATTTAGTATCAACAGATTCCAGCACGGGATTTCATACACAAACCAACGCATATATGGTCACACATACAACGCCACACGAGACAATGTTTTCCCAGGTTTTGTTATTTCTTTTAGATCACTAAAAACATCTAGGAATACATTAAATTTTATAATAATTAAGGTGTTAACTGCACCGTGAGAACAACCACTGCTAGGTACGGTAATTGGAATCATTCACTTGAAGCATTCATCACTAATTGCTCTTCCTCACGAAGCGAAAAGGTTAGTTATGAAGAAGGTAAGATCATTCTCAGTACAGAAACTATTTTATAAACATTGAATTTGAGCTGCGCATGGAACCCAAAACTAGCGGGTCTCGCATTAAAATAACAGAAAAAGAGCCCCTGATTTGGAGCGAAGGTCGACAATGAGAGATGTCTTGAGGTTGTTTTACGACACGGTTCGCTCAATTAACTTCCCATTGTCATTCGTACACCTTCTGGTATTCGTAACGAGAGTAGAAGCTACTCTACCGTTGATAATGCATGCCTGGTTGGCCTGACTGTGTGACTTTAAGGTAATTTGTTCCCAAGACTGGCGAGCAAGGCAATACGGATGAAGCAATGGGAATCAGCGAAGGTCGCGAATCAAGCATTCCTTACAATGACCTGTAAGCGATCCGTCGTTGAGACGAGCGTTACTTCAGTAAACTAAATTGTTGAAGCATCCTTTAATACTTAAGATATATAATAATTCAGGTTTATGTTTCAAAATTTATGACGAAAAACATCTTTGAGCATTGGTTCGGAGCAGATTTCAGAAAATAACGCACAGAATAGTAGAAAAAATTAGGAACTTTTTTGGAACATTCAAAGCTAGACGAACAAGCTAAATCAAATTGAACTTACTGATTCAACATGTAGCAGACTAGAAGAAAAGATACAAATATAAATCAAACGAATAAAAGTAAGCCACTTACCAAATTCATTGACTTAGTCTACTGTTTCTAGTGAAGGAAACATTTAATCAAAAGTTTCCAAGCATCGACTATGGGGAAAGACATCCACCAAAAAAACAAATGACACATTCATGTCTTTAACTTTTACAAATTTACGAACAAGCACAGAACTAGAAATGAAAGAAATCGAATAAATGTTTATCAATTATTCTACCCCTTAAGCCCCCATAAAAAGTTTCATCTCCTCTGATGAAAAAAGATTTCAGAATCATTCACTCCGATGAAAAAATAGTTGAAATCATTATCTAAAATATATTAGAATAAGCCGACAGTTTAAAAACACATTCAAAGCTTTCACATTTGAAAAATAAGCAACCAAAACGCTGAAAGCCAAGTTTGCAGACCGCGATCCACGCATAACCCAGCCCACCACGGCTGGCTGGACATTATTTTTGAATTACACAGCGATAACGAGATGTAACCATGTGTTATTCCTAGTATACTCTAAAGCTCTGATAATACTTAGGATAAAAGTACCAGGAAAATATGCGCCTGGACATTTTGCGGCGTTAACATTCTTGTAAGAATGTACTCACTTGCCAGAATCAACATAGGAATCTTTCTGGAATGCGGGAAGTCTTCTTGAGCATTCAACGTCGGGAAATCTTTGCAAAACGGCTTAGAAGATCCGCACAAAATGATGGGAATAAAATCTCAAGAATTTTAAACAAACTTTTGGCTGTGATGTAGTCATATTAATAATGAACTAACACTTTAGAAGTTAAAAATGTTTATATGAAAATGAGTTCTTAAGTTTAATTTCGAAGCTTCATTGAAACCCGAAATAATTTATGAGCCAGGAGAAAGGTCTAACTTACGATGAGTAGATAAAATTTGTAACAATTAAAACGAAAAAAAACAATTAAAACCCCAAGGCGATAAAATTGTTAACATGAATGAGATCACAAAGCAACACACAGGAATGAAACTTGAATAAATAGTAAAAGAAAATAGACAACTGTGCTGCGAAAATTGAAACAACTTTTTCGGAGAAAATTGAAAAAAAAATTTCAAGTCATCCGCAAATGAAATTCTCCAAGACATCGAAAGCCAGTCAACTAAGATGGCATTTCAAAATTCTTGTCTGATGAACGCAAGACACCGTCCGCGACAAATTACTGTTAATGAATCTAAAAACTCAGGACTCATTAAACCTTGTCGCTGCCTTTGAATTAAGACTGGTTTAGATTGTCCTGGAGTTGCCCAGCAACACAGATGGTGCGAAATTCATCAAGAAATATTTTGGCGAAAGCTCTGTTCGAAGCGCAAGCTGCAAGTTGAAAAATCTCTACCACCACCTATAACCATTGGCGTCACGTTAAGATGAATATCGTACCTAAAACTATGTATGAGAATGAAGACGACCAGAGAAAGGTTCATTTTCATTTCAGCTGGCACCGATAGCTTCGTGGACCGAGTTTCGCTTAACCCTGCGAGACCTGAGGCCCTGAATCTAACTGTTAAATGTCAAACCCCTTCAAGTCAATTCAAACATATTTAGGCAGACATTTTCAATGGCTAACAGTGAGGTTTCAGCAGGCTGGGTTGATATTTTTCGTTTGTGACGCATTTTTTACATACTAGGCTAAGTACCAAAAATACGGTTCAGCGGTATAGCGGCGGATTCGGAAATTACCGAGTAATCGGTACAGCGGTTTGGTAGGGTTAATGCATATCACGATCAGAGAATAACCAACACGAATTGGCCAAACGTCAGGCGACGTAGGAAAATAGCCTTTTCGAAAACTACCCGCTGTTATGCTCCACACGTTATGAAACTGGACTCTAAAATTTTGTTTCAAAAAAGGAAAGTATTTCACGAGAGAAACAAAAGTGGAAGAACCACATACCATTGCAACGAAAGAACAACCAACACCATCGCAGAAAAAAACAACGAACGCTATTAGCCGAAAAATTAGGGACTTGAGCAAACAGTTTTTATTCAGAAGCTACTGTACTGACGTTATGCTTCACGCGTTTTGAAACTGAAACTAAAACTAAAAACTGAACCAAAGTTCATTTTTTAAACTAAATTTCATTTCAAAAACTAAAGGCAATTCTTGAGATAAAGTTGAAAGAGCTGCATAGCGGTGCCAAGAGGGACCCATGAGCCCGGATAGCTCCTTTTCTATCTTCTCGACGAGCCCTGACCAGTCACCGTCCTCAATGGGTAGTTGTGAACGAGACAAAAGCACCCCAGAGGGAAGATGGAATCTTGTGCAGGTACTGCAAAATACCCCTGCAGACTTGGCTTAATGACTCTGTTTCTGCAGGTCTTCACGGCGTGCAAACGAACGTCGTGAGAACCCAAGTAAGTTTATCGTTAAGCAAATCTAAATCGGTTTACAGAAGAATTAAGGACGAGAGAGAGCCTCGTTCTTCGCGGTGGGGCCTGAGTTGACCTCGACTGTCGTCACAGCTCAGGCACAGTTTTTCAAGGCGAGAAGATCAGGACTCCTAATTCAATGAAAAAATCAAAACCTTTGGTTCAGCGATTACAAAACTTCAAGTCAGTGTTTTCAAAACCTTCAATTTAACATCAAGATCACAAATTCTCATTCGATGAGAAGATCAAACTGTCAGTTCAATGAAAAGGTAAAACCTTTTAATTCAATGATATTAAAACTTCTAATTTAAGATTATAGATTATTAGATTATTGGTTAGTTTAAGCCTCCCCATCCTCAACAAATGAGATCCAAAGAGAGGAAGGAAGAAGGCACCATTTAGTATGGAGTTAAGGGAACGTGGAATCTATGCAGAAAGGGCATAGAAACAGTAAGATGAGAAAGAAG
>JACJUY010006361.1:0-17584 GCA_014220935.1 Platorchestia sp. MABIK | reverse complement strand
AGCCTACCTAACCTTTAGCTCGGGCCCTCACATTGTCACCCTGGGAGTGCTAATTCCCGTAGATACAATAGTTGTATCCCCCTGAGAGGACTTCTAATTTAATGAGAATTTCTCAACATTCAGCTCAATACCAAGATCAAAACTTCTACTTCGATGAAATGATCAAACTTTCTTATTCAATGAGAAGATCAAAATTTACGGCACAGTGAGATCAAAACCTTTAGTTCGATAAAAACATCAAAGCTTCCGACCCCATGAAATCAATCCTTAAGTGCAATAAGAAAATTAGAACCTTTAGTTTAATGCCAAGATCAAAACTTCTAAAATAAAGCGACGATCAAAATTTTTAATTCAATGCAAACATTAGATATTTTTTATTCAATAAGGCAAACTCTTAATTTAATGAGAAGATTAAACCACTTCGACGATATTTTTCCATGGTATCAGTCAGCAGTGCGAGTGAATGATTGAGATTAGTGCAGATACCGCCTCCCGGTAGAATAAATAAAGTAGTTACCTTATCAAATATCACAGTTCTGATGTAGAAACACCGTTCATTAAGTGAATGAGGAATAATTTTTATGGAAGTCTACTAACTGGTTTACGTTTCATTCATTCAAACAACATACGGTGAAATGAAACTTCTTCATCATCCCGCCTAATAATCTTACGTCAACACCGAACTGCAACTATATTGCAAATACAAATTATTGAACAGCTCCAAAAACTATCATTAACTCTACGCTACCTAATATCAGATCACCAATTTCACATAGAAACCAAAGCAAACTACCGATCAACTTTTTACCCTGATTAGAAAGTCTGCCTAGGGTCATTCTCTGTACGTTCGTGATTCAACAAGTCGCTCAGTTCTTGCGGGGTTGGGTAGGTTCGAGCGCATCGACCCTAACAGTTGCGACACAAAGCATCACCACTGACTGCCTTCGAGCGGATGTGGCTGGTCAATAAAATTCTAAAAATCGAACGGTTTTCGTTACGTCATAACTTGCCCATGGCGAGATGCACGCATGAATTCGAAACAGAATTCTAATTTTTGAAATCATAAATTTAACTTATACGGGAAGTGTGAAATTCATTTACGAGATACACATGAATTCAAAACTACTTTCGGTCAAACCATAGTATTCATAAATAGAACATACGATCATACCAGGAATTTAGAGCAGCGAGGGAAATAAAAAATTTTAATATGAGTGATGCGCACAGAAAAAACACTGATTTTAAAATCGCTTTGTCACTGATTTCCAGCCTCTTCCGAGTTACAATTGACTGAGAACAATGCAATCTTTCCTCGCCCTCCAACCCAAAAGCAGCATAACAACGAGATTCAAAGTGTGAGATCCTTTGGCACTGAATAAACTCAGAGACCGCATTCTACTCGAGCAACAACTTAGCGAGAAAGAGCTCTTCATATCATGTCCTTGAGACACGCCAGTTCACCATCTCGAAAATATCTTCAGCCGTGGCAGTGAGGATCGATGATAAGGCCTCAGCAGGAGTACAATCAGTACAGCAGGTCGCGTCATTACTCAGAACTCTCTGTCTTGGAGACCTTCCCACAATTACGCATTACGATCAGAAGTTCCCTCAAGGGATAGTTAACTAACTGCTCTCTCTTTTTCTCTCCTGTTACCACCGTCCCAGCGCTGCAATTGTGTAGTCCGATGCAGGGACACCGGGAACGCCCACTTCATGCCTCGAAGAAAACATTCACCTCGGGTGATGTACAAGACATTCACCTTCGAGTATCAACTTGGGGGCGATGAAAGTAAATTCGATATCAACTCTGCGATTTTTCTTTATTCCTCCAACCTATAAAGAAGACTACATAGATTTTACATGTGACATGAACGGTATACTCAACTGCTGGTTCGTGCAATAACATCTTAAGCTTCTCTTCCTTTCAATTGGCAGTTTTTACTTCGATAGGCTCTTCGTTTGCGCCCTTTATAGACGTACGCAACTGTGACATGGTTGAAGACGAAGTCCTTCCAGTGCCATCGCGTGTGCGAGCAACAAATCGGGCGACGACAGTGATGGAATTGCTCTCAATGCAACGAACGGTTCATTTCGGGACCTCATCATTGGAAACCATTGGACCACCTAGATTGACAGATATGATGAATCGTAATCGCTGTATTAGGTAGGATCTTACCTGAGTACTTTACCGCTACAAGGTCCGAGTAAATGTGGCAATCGGCAAACTCTCATCCTGCGCGGCTATGAACGTTTATAGAAATGACACAAGTAATTACGAACCATCCATGACATGAACCATACTCCAGTGAGGCCAGCCCGCGAACCATTAGTGCATTTACACTGAGTTATGATATTTTTCGTAAAATTGTTTACGAATGATTAAGAGCTATTAATACCACCACGAGGGAGCATCATTAGGCCCAGTTAATGACCTGAAAGTGATTTCACACACCAGAACATAATCAACGTACAACAAGAATTAATGAGCAAAGTTCAAGTAAATTGAAACCATTAAAATAGGCTTGGTAATTTGAGCTGTATTTGTACTCAAATCACAATTCATACTGTCGTTCATAAACTTAGCAGCATAACACGTTGGTGACGTCATCAGTTCGTTGTGCACAGAATGGATCAACACTGATCTTCAAATTTCAAACAATTAATTTTTTCACCAGTGAAGTTAGACATAACTAGTTCTCAGGAAGCATATTAAGATAGTCTGGAGGTCCAGATTTAGCCAGCAATACGAATTCACTCATTTTCCATATGATCTCATGTCAGCCAAAAAAAATTAGTTTCCTTTCTTCTGTTGTTCTGCAGAACAACAAAACGTAATATTCCGGAAATGCACAAAGCACCTCGGTGGGATTTCCCCTTAGATTTACTGTGGTTTTGATGGTTTACGGACTCGCCTTAAAATGGCCAAGACACTTTGTTTCTTCCTTTCGCTGATTACATGTCTGACTTCCCAGCGTCCACCATATACCAAACCTCAGCCTGATTATACTGCCAAGGTCCTCAATCCTTCCCGTCCGATTCCATATAGATTAGAAAAGGAGAAACATGTTATTTTTGTGGTATCTTTTATCTTGCCCAAGAGCGGACGAAGGTTTGCGGCCATTTAAGGGCATCTAGAAAGTCAGGACGAAGAAGGCAACAAAGATGTCCCGGTAATCACCGCAAAAAATCGCATTCATTTTGGTTTATGTTTATGTACTGACAGACGAAGACTTTTCCAAAATCCAAGAAGTACTTAAAAAACGACTATAGCTAGAAATACAATGAGTTATTTAAAACCCAAATATAAAGCAACGTCAGCAACATAACTCTGAGTGCATAAACTTTCAGAGAATCCGAGTGAAAATAAACCAATTTAATCCAGAGCGGTTACTAATTTCTGTGTGATGACAACATCGATCTTTTCCAACACATTGGGGTTCGCATTTTTCATGTCATCGAACTATCGTTTCCAGGACAGACGAGTTATTGCTCAACTCATTACAGTCGATCAGTGCATGTTGTTCCCTTGACACACATTGCAGAACTTTCTCTGAAAATATCAAGAAATCTCGTCCCTTTCGTGGACGAAGAAATTCACGTGGAATCCGCTACTTTTCAATGTGTGAATAAAGCACAAGTTTCTTTTTAATGTAAGCGGCACACTTAAAATTGTTGTGCACTATTCACTCGGCTTTCAATAATGATTTCTAATACAGGGAACATGTCGTGCAGTATCGTTAGCAAGTACAGAAGTCGACAATCCACATTCCTGCCAGTCAGCCTAAGTACCACCACTGCAAGGCTTGTCGAATCCGTCCAAATGCTCACCTCGGCACTTTCTAAGAAATTACCCTTGTTCTACTCAACTCTTGTTTCCGTTCGCCGTTTGCAGTCGACCCCTTACACCCCAGAGGCTCACCTCCCTTCCCCTGATGACCCAACCTTCTTACCTTCACAAGCTTGAGCACAGTCGCACAGCTGTCTAGTCGAGTACGGGGTTATAGACGTCGTCTAATGCCAACTATTCATTGTTCGAATTGGATTCCTGCGTTAACTGCTACTAAACGATATGCAGAATAGCTGCTAGTTGAGTTTGTTGTGAATTAATATCTTTAAAATCGGTTCCGATGTAATGGTAACTCCTAGAACCTGTTAGTGAATACACACTGTTAAGTGTTTTGATACAGTTGATCATTTCGTTGAAGGAATGGTAGCGCACTTGCATGCATTATTGGTAAATGAACATTATTAGTTTTGGAAACAATAACATTTCACTTTTCTCATTAAATTTACCAGAAAAACGAAAACCACGGCCCTCATCAAAGCTTGCACGATTCACGAACGAAGCTGCCGTCGCGAAAAGCAATAGTTCTCGATTCACTAAACTCCTACGCACGAGGCTGCCGTCGTGAAAAGCAATCCTACTCGATTCACGAAACTCCTACGCACGAGGCTGCCGTTGCGAAAAGCAATCCTACTCTATTCACGAAACTCCTACGCACGAGGCTGCCGTCGTGAAAAGCAATCCTACTCGATTCACGAAACTCCTACGCACGAGGCTGCCGTCGCGAAAAGCAATCCTACTCGATTCACGAAACTCCTACGCACGAGGCTGCCGTCGCGAAAAGCAATCCTACTCGATTCACGAAACTGCTACGCACGAGGCTGTCGTCGCGAAAAGCAATCCTACTCGATTCACGAAACTACTACGCACGAGGCTGTCGTCGCGAAAAGCAATCGTACTCGCACGCGTAGTTACCGCCAAGGTTAGAGACGCGACAGCTTTCGTCTCGTTGCCCTAACAATTATTTTCGAAGTTTTTTCCTTGGTGGTGAGGTTGAGGCGCCTCTCGCCGCGTGACCTTTGCAAGGAGTCTTGTCCTTCGGCGAAATGATATTTTCAAAAGCGTCTCACCGAGTGATGAAATCGACGCAGGCCACCCATTATTTCAGCGCTAAGATAACATTTTTCACGGTTCATTGACATCTTGTCCGCCGGACATGCGTTCTGAATTCCAGCAAGGCGTCGCCTGAAAAATTAAATTATCTAACAAGAAAATGGAGACTTATGGTTACAAGTCACAGTGCAAGACAAGCTCAACATTTTCCTCGAAAAATCAAAGCCAACCAATGGCCCATCATTTTAACTAGACACACCAAATAACTTTCAGCAACATCGGTCGAAGCGCTCACCTCTCACACCGGCTAGCGAACGAAACCATGCCACTGCCTCCTACATCTCATAGAAGGTTTCGGCCATTTTTCTCGGAGCTTAGATTGTATGTTAGTTTAAGCCTACTTAACCGCAACAAAGACGTTCCAAAGAGAGGAAGGAAGAAGGCAGCATCAAGTATGGAATCAAAGGGAACGCGGCATCAACGTACAAGTTGCATAGAAACAGTAAGTTGAGAAAGAAGTTCACGTAACAAGATGAAAGTTGAAGAAGAAAATAGTACGTGATGCAAAACAGAACTGCACTGACCTGAAAAAAAATTGGTTCTTAACCTAACAAAGCACATTTCATTTCAACAAAGGCCTACTTAACCGTTAGCTCAGGACCTCACATATTCCCCTGGGAGTTTCCTCAAAGCATACGTTACCTAAAGACCGTCCTCAACACCCCAGGCCTGGACAGGGCCATACGCAACTCGGAACCCGGGCGAGCCTATAGACCTCCCTGCGCAGTGGCTAATGATGGGTGGGATTGCACGCATGGATTGTTTTGGTGTGGTCGTAATTGCGTGTTAAAAAGCGACGCGTGTCACCCTAACGTGTTTGCCCTGCCGAGCAGGCTGGCCGTGTTGCGTAGCTAATTTTAAATTGGGAAAGCTGCTGTCGAGGAGTACGAATATTTTTGCGGGACGATGAAGACCGCTTGCGGAGGTCCCGGGTATTGTGATGTATGCCGAGGATACATGGTCCCTCAACTATGCAGCATGAACGCCTAGGGAATAAAAAAAAATTATGTACTGGAGGTGCCGAGTGCATTGGAAAATATGGCGTGATCGTACCTCGCGCTGACGGCTAATATGTCATGATGGGCCTCATTACTTCCTCAAAATGATAATGCAGTGGTTCAAGCTCATCCACGGATGGCAATATTAATATTAATCGCCTGCATATATGATCACATTCGAATTCTTGGTAGCCAAGAATAGTGCGCTTTATCTCATTTAGAATGTGAATTCCAGGTCAAATTGCTGGAATTACCAATTAGGAAAGTATTCAACTTTACACGGCATTTATCAAGCTATTAAACTTTTCCATACCAATTAGAATAAGCTGCTGGGCGAAGTAACGCTTTCATGCATCTGTGCAGGCAGCCGAGCACAAGCATGGTTAAATTAGAATATAAATTAGTTTAATCCTCCCTCACCACATCAAATGTGTTCCCGAGAGAAGAAAGAGGAGGGCTCAATTTATTTTGGAATTTTAGTGGCGTGAAATCTATGCACAAATTCTGCCCCACACCCTGCTCATAAAACAGCCAGACTGAAAGAAGTTTATGAAACAAAATCGAAGTTGAAGAACAAAGCAATAGGAACTGAGAACAAACAACAGTGAGCAAAAGAAAAAGATGGTCGGTAACACAACAAAAATATTCTATTTCAACAGGAAAAATTTTATTTCAACAAAAAATTCTATTTCAACAGAAAAAGACCTGCCTAACCTTCGGCAAGGAATCCTAAATCTTCCCTCTGGGAGCTTCATTAGAGAGAATAGTTTAGCTTCCCCAAAAGACGCATAAACGAATAAAATATTAATGCTGCAAACGTGAATTGAAATATCAATTTTGACATATAAATAATTAAATGTTTATCATTCATAATGCTAATTCCTTCAATTAGCATTACATTGATGCAATTTTTTGTCCAATTACAAATGTATTCATGCTGTTTCTGATACCAAAATCAACAAAATTCACACCAAAAAGCGTTGTGCAAAATAAATATTACAGTGCAATGCTCTAGGCGCGTGGAAGTATGAGTTGTTGGAACAGATTTTCACTTGCCATTTGTAGAAAGCGCTTGTTTGAATCATAACGCTCCAATTTCTTGAGCACGGAATGCATGGCATTTCGAGGTAATGAGCACGTTTACCCTTTTCTATTCCATGACAAATTTTTAGCCAAGATTATGAGTTGGTTTATGCCTCCCTTAACACTACAAAGGTGTTCCCAATAGAGGATGACAGATTTGTACAGCTTACAACTCCATATACTTGCAAGATTCATGAATGTCAAAGTGAAAGCGTCCACGTTAGCATAGCTACGAATCGCGGTTAAAGCAGTCCTAGTTTTGATGGTGAATTGTCAGTGTCAAGTGAACACGATGAATCATAACATTTTATCTAATCATCTAACACTTTTTATCATACAGTGAAAATGAATGCATCAAGCTTTACAGATTCATTTTGCACTCCGTCAAAATTTCGCTAATGTAACCAACGAAGTCTCCTAAGCTAAATTTTGGGATTTATAAGACATCAAGGGGGAATTTAACTCACGGTCAGTTTCGTCGAGAACCGGATTTTGTTAGATCATCGACAGCAGTAATTAACTTCGTTTCGGTTGGTGTTGATCATTAAAGTTCATAAAAAGTATTGATATTTTGAAGTGACCGGTAAGATGAGAGTAAATATTCTTACATTGAATCCTGCAGGGAAGCAAACAAAGTAAATTTTCAACGCAGATATTAAAGCACAAGTTAGGAAAAAATTAGGAAACTTTAGAGGTCGGCAGCATCTATGAAAGAAGCTATGAAGTTAAATTAGATTATGCAGCTTCCTCAAGAATATAATATTGTTCCGTAGAGATGTAGCATGAATTGAAGAAACCATTTAGTATGGAGTTGAGGGAATGAGGAACCTACGCACCAGGTGTGTTTTGATTTTGAAACAAGATAAAAATGGAAGAGAATAGTCACAGCTAAAAATAATGACACCTGTAACCCGAAAAAAGATTGTCGCTGCAAAACAAAAACCTATTCTATTAACAAAAAAAACACTTACCTAACCTTTAGCTCGGGACTTCACACCTTCCCCCTGGGAGCGCTAATTCTCATAGATACAATAGTTGTATTCTCCTGAGGAGGCAGAAAGCTAACTCCCCAACGGATCAAAACAAGAAGGGTGTCCTCTTCTGCTCGTAGAGGAAAGCACCGGAATCTTATCCATCTTCTAGGAGGAGCGTTTAGCCCTTCAGGAATGCCAAAGGACAATCCACAGTACGGACTTTCTCGTCATATCATGCGGAACCAATACACAAAAAAGAACGAAGAGCACATCCAGAAAACAATAGCTCTATTTGACGCCTCATTGATTTCCTTCTTTGCATTTCCATCACGTACTCGACGAAACTTTCGAATCAAAATTAGGAGATGGGGAGTGAATATAAGATTAGGGCTGACAGTACTGGAAAATAGCAAATATTTTTGAGACTGTCGATCAGTACAAATGGAATCACTTCACGCTATATTTCACTGAAATGATTTCTTTAACGGTCGTGGACGCAAACACTGACAGGTTCACGTAAAAAAAGACAGACTGACAGGCTCATGTCAAAGAAGACAAGAGAAATTCTTTGCGACCTTTGTTAAAGGGTTAATGAGAGAGGAATTTCCAGTAACCGTTATTTAAGGATTAATGAGTAAAATCATGCTTAATTTATATCAGAGAAGACACGAGGAGAATGAATAATGAACTGAAGGTAAACAAAAACTAATTCGAATAACTGGTCTCACACACCCGGACTAGTTAAGAAAACGAAATCTATGAAAGTAGGATTGAATGCAATCATTTAAAGTGAATTAATAAAAGGAAACAGGTTCGAAAAAATTCATTAGACATAAATTAAACATGATTTAAGTGAGAAAGAAAATCGAAATGATAAACAGATGTGAAAATACTGAAGAAAAACTAGAAATAACTTATCAATTAGTGCAGAAAGTTTTACATTCGCTGCCCTAATTGATAAAGTTATATCATAGCTCATTGCATCTAGAAATAAAAACGGGACATTTTGTAAGCATTTAGATGCAAGAGTGAATATTAAAAACAGCATTTCGCAATATGAATGAGTAAACAATGTAATCAATAGAGCAAATGTCTATGAGCAATATTTTCTAACTGATACTCATTAATATCAACCTCAATCAAATGCCCAATATTGGCAAGTACAGCTTGTCAACGTTTAACAAACAATACATGCTGGAAACGTGCGTAAATGAGCATCCAAAACCAGCATGCCTCAACAGTAGATGCCTCATGTCTCAACATGCCTCAATAAATCGTAAATTGAGCGCTATCTCTGCTGGTATTGAAAAGTGACCCTGCACTGAGAGCAAAAGAACTTTCACATATCACGCACATTACAATCGGTGCATGTTATCTACACTACAAAATAGGACGAAAATTTAACCGTTTTCCTCCCAGGAGCCCAACTTCTGAAACACACGATCATATATTTTAAGCCTAAGTGAATTTCTAGCAAAAGCACCTTAGATAAAATCCTCAGCGCGGTTGCAAAACCCAGAGATAGAGGGACGACGCTGCACGGTCACCAGTTACCCTGGATCAATTATCCAGTCGGACATTTGCCAACTACTGGAAAGATAATAAGATTCTAATTTGGTTCCCGAGTGAATGCATTTTCTGGTATAGGAATGCGGGGCTGCAGGCTAGCCTCCTCAATATTCTTAGAGTTATATGAGCAAAAGGTTAGTTGTCGGTGGCGCTTGGTTATCAGTCTCGTATAATGGCTGCTCCAACGTCCGTAATTGTTCTCTAGATATTGTTCCCTACGACCCTAGTGTCGAGATGCCTGCTTTTACAGAAAATGGTAAATTTATGAAAGCTGAAAGTACCGTATGAGTCTACGACTCAATTACTGCACTCAGCATATAGACATCAATTGTGGTTGGAAAATCTATTGGTGGCTTCCTACAATTTGAAAGTTACAACTATAAATCAGACTATGCAACTTCTCATCACTACAAAACTTCCCTCGAGAGATGCGAACCGGAAAATCTATTAAATATAGTGTGAAAGAAATATTCATTTACAGAACGAAGAATAACACTTGACGTTTCAGAAAATAGACTGCAAGTTTTAGTCAGTCAGTTTCTGAAAACCGATCATCAAATTAGAAACGTCATAACCTACGATTAGTTATCCATTACTTTCCCTTGGATGCGGGTTCTATTGTGAGTTAGTTGCTGCCTTCTTAACCACGACGAAGGCATTTTAAAGAGAGGAAGGATGAAGGCACCATTTTGTAAGAAGTTAACAGCCCGGACATAATCACCGCAATATAGTTAAGTTTATGAAACAAAAACGCGATAAAAGATGGGGAAGAAAGTCACTACTTTCTTCTTCATTTTTCATTTCGTTTTTTGATACGACGGTGTAAAAAAATACAACAATGAACAGAAAAAAATCCGTAACAAATGAAAGACTTACTCTGTTTCAACGAGAAGAAGACTATCTGATTGGGACCTCGCACCTTCACCATGAGAGCGCCAATTCTCAAAGATGCGATAGTTGTATTCCCCTTAGAGGCATTACACAATAACACGAAGCTCATTAATTCTGTTAAGAACAAACTTGAGACCTTAGCAAGAACAACTCGAGTGACGCCCACTGCTTCAGGCTAAGGGAAATTCAGTGCAAGAGAGTGGAAGTTATCAAGTTAATTTGGATGAAGCGTTTCGGAAGACCCGAAGCAGGAAACAAGGCTGTAATCACAGCAGTTTGTGTATAAATTTAGAGCAAGAGTAAATGACCACGTGTTCGAGATTTGATATTGTAGTGAAATCATTACCTGCAAAATAAAAATTCCTACTCTGATCTGAATAAATAAAATTTGCAAGAGAGTTCATTTATTTGACAGCGTTTCAAAGAACAGCGGCAGACAATGGGTTCATGATAATCAGATATTTATGTACTATTCAATTTCAATTTCTTCAAAAATGTAAGTTTCAAAGCAATGAGCTTAAAAACAAAGATTGTCGAGGGGGTGTTTTCCGACGAGTCCGTTCGATAACAAACACGCCATAGCGCCGCAAGGCACAAATAATATGCATGAAACAGAACACAAAATGGAGCGATTTCTATCAGCTGGCAGACATCAGCCGTACCCTGAGATGAGGTCGAGGATGTCGAGTCCACCATACTCCACGATTAGGCGGCGAAAAAGTCGATCGCAGCAATGGAAGAAGAAGCAGCAAAAGCAGCACCGGTCTGTCGGGTGACTGTCCTCGGCGTGTGATTGAAGGTTGAGCAGGGAGAGAGAGAGCCTGGGATTGCTCGTACTCCAGTAGCGGGATGGCTGCCCTCGAGGTCTTGAGATTATCGTGCGAGGATTTGGCTGCATGTGAGCCCCGGGCTGTGGCAGCGTGTGTGTTGGCGAGCACGTGATGGATGGAGGGAAGGGCAAGCGTTCATCCCACCGAGAGATGGATAGCGGAAAAATAGGAGCTGGGACACCAGATGGATTGCATGAAAAGTCCTAGAAATCAAAAATGGGAATTAATGCTCTCGATGAATCTTGTAAAAGATGCAAGATTTCAAAAATGAGGCCTAATGCGCTGGATGGATTGTGCAAGAAGTCAGAGGAATTAAAACCGATGGGTAATTTACTAAATTTGTTGTACAAACAATGAATAAGGCCTAAAAACAAGACTTGAACCACACTTGATGGATTAGTGATATGTTTGCACAATCTATGGACACGGTTCGTGTACGCACAAACGTGCAATTGAAAAAAGGGTGCACTGTGGAAGAAATTAGGCGAAGGTCAAAGATTAGTCTCGGAGCAAAACAGAAATTGTTTCAACTCCTTAAAAGAATTCAGAGAAGAAATTAGAAAACGTAGCATTCAAAGTGGCTAAAAATAATAAAACATATCTGGAGAACTCGGCAAAAAATGGACATCGAAAAAAGAAGTTAAGTATGAGTTCTGAGTAGAAAAATAATATGAAATGCTCCTTATGAGACAGCCAAAATATGTTATCATCAAAGCAAATAATAATATTCTAAGGGAAAATGAAAATAAACGCGCATTGATAACTGTTGCTCGCACACGAAAAATTTGTCTCGGATAGAAATAACGTTAACAGCAAAAAGAGACACGCTGTCAAATGAACTACCAAAATGGGACTTACTATATGACACTGTAATGTTAATTATTTAGACCAGTCTAAAGAATTAACGATGAAGATGGTTCTGCAATGTTAATTACATTTACCAGTCTAAAAGGTGAACAATGAAGATGAAACTACAGTGTTAATTACTTAGCCAAGTCTAAAGGGCAAAATGTGAAAAAGATTTTGCAATGTTGATTACTTGGATCAGTCTAGAGGGTAGAAAATAACTACCTAATAAATGGAGCAGAAAGAGAGAACGTTTAGAAGCAACGTGAGCAAAAAGATAATTTTGAATGAATTCAAGCTCAGGTGAAAAAGTTTTTGTCTACTATGGAGCATATGACTAAATATAAAATTATTTGTAACCTAGGTGATAAATGCTTGAATAATATTGGTTACTTATTAGGTAAGTTAAAATTCCGTTCTGCTTAGTACTCAGAAGTTGTCTCATGTCATTATAATGTAATTACCATTATATTATATAAATCTGTGGAAAACATTAGGTTGGTTTTAAAATAAGAACTATGACCGCCGATTGAGGTAAAATCATGCTCTAAACTGAGAAATTTCGAAATTATTTTGAATAAATAATTTCACAAACGTCAGTTCGTCTTTTCTCATCAATCCTACTGAAAATCTCAATTTCCTTCATGAACTCACACACTGGTTAATGAAATCCTCAAACATAAGTGAGACGTTGTCAACGTTTAATGCGATTGAGAAGCATTTCGGTTTTGATTGACGGGTTTTATGATAATGGTTTTATGATAAATGACGAGTTTTATAATTAACTAGTATTGTGATAATTGACGCAGCACAAAGGCTTTTGCATTCGTCTTCACGAATGCCAAAGCTTTTGTGCTGTGTCAATTATCATAATACTAGTCAATTATCATAAAACTATACCACCTTAACCTTAACCAATAATCTATACCACCTTAAGCAACAATGAAAGAATTTTCAACTTTATATTGAAATAAAATTTCTGCTGCAATATTTGTTTCATGTAGTCATGACATGAATGGAAAACCTAAATGTTAGACGTTTTTCTATGGTTAAAAACATCATCGGCACTCTTAACAAAAACTTAAAATTTTACGTACACAGCCAATGATCTCTGGTTAAGCCGTTGGATATATTTGTCTGAAGGTTTTATGAACCCCAAATAAAACGTCATATATACAGCTAATATGATCGAAAGTAAAAATGCTACTGAAATTCTTGGAGCCACTTAACCACACACCAGAACATGCCGAGTGTCTGAACCCGGAATCGTACGAGCAGGTGTGTTCGAATATGATTGAAGGAACCGCATTCTTCATGAGGTTAATATCAGGAAATATTTTATAACGGAGCATAATTATCGATACTCAAGCACCAGTATCTCATGCTACTTATCATCTGCGCAAAAGGTACTACATCAAGTTTGCAAAAGCAACCTTGCAAACATGAAGCGCTGTTTTTTACCTCTCAGACCAAATGATTGGCTTCACCCTAGGACGCTCCGTACTTATTCAGTTCGCTAATGATTATCTTTGCAAACGAAAGCTCTCCCATAAAGCTTTCCAGTTAAGACTTAATAGACAATTGGAAGCCCTTATTGAGGTCTGCTGTCCGGACGGCAATACCAACACGTTCTGACGAGATGGTAATAAGAAGCTTGATCTAGCTTCATCGAGATCTATTAAATCAGGACAACTCAAAGGGCAATTATTTTGGCGAGATTGGCATTACAAAGGAACGGTAGCCAGGATACCGATTCGACGCCAGGCCTCCAAATATGTCAAAATGATCGATGAGCTGAATTCGCTTTCGCAACTCGCATCTTGGATTAGCGTCGTCGCTGGTGTGACATTCAACAGTGCAACGTACTAAAGAGTGTTTTATAAACGAAGAAACTTGTGGATTTACAAATACGCTTCAAGATCTTGAATAAGAACGCGCAGATTTATTAAAGAAATTACGAATTAAACACCGGAAAACTAATATGTTAGCAGCATCGACAATTTTTACAATCACGCGTAAACATGGCTTAACAAATTGCTTGATCTAACTACTTTTTTATACCTGACCCTCACAATAGCTGCAACCTGCATACGATATATAGCCGAGTTCATTTCACTGATATCAAAACGAAGCAAGAAAAAGTCATCTACAAAGTCTAGAGAAATATCTTCAGAAAGTTTCAATATATATCTGTGACGTATTAAAGACGTGAATACTACGATGAATGTATTATTCAAAAAAATTAAAAAGCAGGAAAAAGAAAGCAAGTGAACCGTGACTTACTTCAACTACTTTCTAGCAACTTATAACTTGCAAAAAAAACAATACGTTCGATGAAAGTCCTCACACAAAAAGTTGACGTATAATTCCCATTTGATCATTATCCCGTCAATAGGATTTTAAGGGTGACTAAAAAATTTCGGAAAGTCTAAAAATCTTCTTCAGTAACTTGAAACCATTTTAGCGTTCTATGTAGACCCACGTATCACAAATTAATAGTACATATCCCTCAGCATGAGTGAGCTACAAAATAAAGGAACGCACAATTCCACAGGAGCTACCAGGTGTTTCGAAACCGACACGAACCGATAAAAAAACTCCACGAACGATGCATTAAAAAAGATTGTAGTAAATTTGCGCAAGCTGCAATCGCAGCAGATCGACAGCCTGAATAAGGCTGATGAGTTGCAATTTGCGCTCCCAAAACTGTAAAAAAGCAACAAAAAAATGATGGAAACATAGTTAAAATTCGCAAGATGCTTTCAGGCGCTTCGACAGCTTCGAAATAAATTGCAGAGTTAAATAGAGGATAACTCAACACAAGGGATGACCTAGCTCTGCTGTCGGCTTTGTAGCTCCGACCAATGTAGCGGAGACGGAAGCTGATAGATTAGATTAGATAAGTTGGTTTAAGCCTCCGTAACCGCAGTACAGCAGTACAGGCGTTCTTAAGAGAGGAAGGATGATTGTTTCAATTAGTATGGAATTGAGAGAACGCAAAATGAATTGACATGGTGTGTTGTTGGCACACAAAATCCACTGCGCCTAGATACAGTAAGTTAATAAGGAAGGCTATGAAACGAGATTAAATTGGAAGCGTAAGAGAAACTGATTTTTCGATTATACTGCATAGATCACAGAAGTGACAACCGTGTTGCTCCGAAAAGAATTGTGGGCAACAGATTTAGTGGACTTCTACAACAGCAATTTTGATTATGTGACAGAACACGAAATCTAAAACCCTAAAACCACATACACTGCACGCGTTTAGAAATTCAAACAATGCGCACGTTCGCTTTTTCAATATGACAAATGATCATAACAACAACCAATGAAAGGAAGTTTCACACGCTCGGGAAATCCAATATTTCAGGTGCGATGTAAATAAAAGAATTAGACTGGCGACTGCGAGCTTGATTTCATCTCCTAATTCCTGTTATCGCGTTCATACATCACTAGACACGCATCATAACGCAGATCAAGACAAGCTCGGGACGCAAGTGGCTCTCACATCGAGAAATACATCAGGTTCATCTCATGATGAATGGCTGGCAAAATCTACAGGGTACCGCAATCAACTCGCCGCCAAACCCGGCGGCGCTTTTCTGACAAAAGTTGTTTGACTAGGGCACGAGTTGCGTTTTTTCGAATGCAATTAATACGATGTTTTAGTGATAAACGAGTGCTGGAGCGAGGTCATGGACCACAACCGCAGGACTGCAATTGACTCAACATCCGGACAGTCGAAGTCTTCCAGAATAAAGGAGTGTTGTCGCATCTTGGCACTGTTTGTCGACGCATGGGTATCGTCGCAAAAAAATTGGACTTCCAATCTTTTGACTATTAGTGCACCACACCAATGATGAGGTTCAGAGCACCATAAAACTTATTGATAATTTAGAAGCGTCGGTATACATTTTAGCGATGACATCACAATATATTAGAAATTTTCCCATGATAAGTAGATTATCTGAGAGTGTAAAAAAATCAGTTTTTTGGGGCGTAAACTTTGATGCTTACGACTTTACTTCAAGTACGGTCTTCACACCTACAATGGAGCCAAAACACCCTAGGTAGATTTTTTATAAATCATCAGTCTCGGAAACGTGAGCCGACTCGACGTGACCATGTTTGTTATTCTTTATTGATGCGCGAGCTGTAATAGATGTCCAGCAGATCAAAAGGCAAACTCCACGCGGGAGTTTTTTAAGCGAGAGTGAAACGTTAATGACTTTATCCTGACAAAACTATCGATGATCTATCGCATAATTCACAGAACTTGAGAGCAAATACGTAATAAATTCAATCATTTTGCCATGGAGAACAGTCCCTTACAAAGATGACCAATCATCCAGCTGGTAATTTCTTTTCCAAGAAAAAACTAAGCATTTAGAAACATGAAAAATCGATCTCTCACAGTAACAAGTCTAATCAGCGGCAGATAACAAAACACACGGAAGATAAAATACTACAATAAATGAGTCAGCTTAAGCCTCCCTGATCAAAACAAAGGTGTCTTCAAAAGAGAAAGGAGGGAGGCATCATTCAGAAACAAATTAACACTCTAAGTGCCACGTGACCCTCGGTGATCACCGAGAGGATTTTCATAATGCTACTGACCGACCGGTAGTCACTAACTCAATTTCGATAAATGCTTAATGAAACTAAATAAAGTCACGATCGATTTAATTTTTGTTAATTTCAAAATGGAACTCTAAAATTAACTCTGATTTAAGTTTAAATTAGACTTCAGTTTAACCCGCCGCAATCAACGTGTCATCAGGACGAGGAGTCTCCTCAAGGTGTGGGCCTACACTTGTGCGTACAAACAGCTAGGTTAACAAAAGTTTATGAACGAGATAAACGTTGAAGAAGAAATTAATAGGTGCTGAAAAAAAAGCAGAGCAGTGAACGAAAAAAAGATGGTTTGAAACTTTAACTAAATTCTACTACATTCAACAAACCTAAAACCTGAAAATCAGCATCACACCAGTATCCCAGCACCATATCACATCAGCATCACATCACCACATCAACATCACATCACCACACCAACATCACATCACCACACCAACATCACATCACCACATCAACATCAAATCAGTACCACATCAATATCAAATCAACACCACATCAATATCAAATCAACACCACATCAATATCAAATCAACACCACATCAATATCAAATCAACACCACATCAATATCAAATCAGCACCACATCAATATCAAGTCAGCACTACATCAGCACATCAACATCAAATCAGCACCTCAGCACCACATCAGCACCACATCAGCATCACATCAGCATCACAGGACCTCATCAGCATCACAGCACCACATCAGCACCATAGCACCACATCAGCATCACATCAGCATCACAGCACCACATCAGCATCACATCAGCATCACAGCACCACATCAGCATCACATCAGC
>JACJUY010006360.1:3931-28727 GCA_014220935.1 Platorchestia sp. MABIK | reverse complement strand
CTCTATGTAGCGGTAGTCGGATTCTGGTAATGCATTTAAAATACAGGTGACAAAGTAAAGCATAATTCATGTGACGCATTGCTGAAAACCCTCTCGTTAGTGCGTACTCGTATTGGATTATGAGCATAAGAACATAGGAACTAGTGACACGAGTGTGAGGGATTAATGTTAAAAGTAAAATGGACAGATTTGATTTATTTTGCGTCTAAAACTATGAGGTAGACAGTCGGGATTTGAGACAATTTTTCACACGGACGCATCATTTACTGTGCCAAGGGGTGAGCTTCGGAAAAAACATAATATTCACTCTAACAAAACAAAAAATTGTTATGATATTTCTTACGCTAATAGTGCTGGCGTAATGAGTTCATCGGAGTCAAAGACATGAAAAGGATTGTTGTACAATGCTAGCCGTGACATTTTCAACATAGGTGGAGCCGTACAAAAAGTTAACTAGCCAAAATAGTGTTGTCATAATGTTTTCACGTGAGTAAGAAAGTAAGAAGAGCAATTTAAGACCAGAATGAAAAGATTAAAAAATGATGTTCTTTAAAGTTATGACATTCCTCGAAACCTTGGCCCATTTTTTTAAATGTTTTAATGAAACGAAAAAAGAGAAAAAAGATGTTAAAGTACCCTCACATTAACATCCTTTCTTTGCTGTAATTAATTTAGTTTTGAAACTGCAAATAAATATAAGTAACTAAGAAAAAAATTCTTTGACACATAGTTTAAAACACACTTGTTAGAGTGAGCGTATATTGGATTATCAGTCCACGACATTTGCAGCATAGCTGAAGCAATACGAAAAGTTAGCTACCGAAAATGATTTCGTCTTAATGCACTCACGGGAGTAGGAAAGTAAAAATTGCCGATGAATTACGCGCACATTCAAATGTTTTAATATGAGCAAAAAATGCTTTCAAGTATCTTGAAATTTAGACCATGACATGATATCTACACATGGGGACAGTAATACTTATACCGGTTAATATCTAAACAAACAAATGGTTGGTAGAAAAACACGTTTAAATGCATTTCCTTTCGGTGCGTTGGTCTGATTTTGACAATGCATTTTATTGCAAGTGGTCCAGAAAATATTGTGCGTGTGATGCATTGTTGAAGACACTTTTTTAAGTGCACTTCCATATTGAAATTTGAGCTTACGAACATGGGAACTAGTGAGATGAGGGAATATGGTAATATGGTAAAGGGAATATGGTAAAGTAAAACGGGTAGATCCAAATTGTTTTTCGTCTTAGACTGTGAGGTTGACGTTAGAGGTATTTTTTCCTTGTTTCGGATCAACTAGTAAGCTAAATAACTGGCTCGGATAAAATGAAATATTTTACAATAACATATAAATTAAATTTCATATGCTACTAGCATAGGCACAAAAAGTTCACCGGATTCAAATAGATGAGATGGATCGTTGTACAATACCAGCCATAACATTTGCAACACTCCTGGGACAAAACGAGAAAGTCAAAACTGGCTCGGATAAAATGAAATATTTTACAATGACACAAAAATTAAATTTCATATGCTACTAGCATTGTCACAAAAAAGTTCACTGGATTCAAATGACAAGGATCGTTGTACAATACCAGCCATAACATTTGCAACACTCCTGGGGCAAAACGAGAAAGTCAAAACAACCTAAAATAGTGTGGCCAAAGTATACTCAAAGAGTGTAAGGGACGGCACATTGTCACACAAATTAACTAGTATTTTAGGAAGGGAATAAGTTCTACATATATATATATATATACACACACACATACATATATATATATCCATACACATATACATGCATAGGAGCGTCACATGTGAGTACATACATGTTCTTAATATTCGCATACAAGTAATCATATTGCATATGCATAATACAGATGTGTCTTGATTGTTGTAAGATATAATGAATAGATAAGATAATTAGCGATAAAAATTTCTGACTTCTTTTTCAGAACGTACTGCAGTTTACACTTATTGTGTAGATAGACGCAAGATGGAGAGCTATTTTACTTTTGAATTCTCTAAGTGTTTGAGGGGTTTTGATGCTCTGGGGAAGTTTATTCCACAGTAAGGCGCCTGATACTGACAGAGCTTTCTGCCCAATGTTAGATGAACGGTATTTGATTAAGACATCACGTCTCCTATTCGGCCTTAGGTTGGTGACGGTAGGGGAATGGAATTTCACTATTTCAGCATTGCTATGAGGAAGATATAAAGAGGAGAATACGTATTTGGCTTTGTGTGCCAGAAACCTCTCCTGAATAGGAGCCCAGCCGAGCTTATTCAGGAGAGGTATTACGTGATCATTCTTTTTGAATTTACCTTTGCATACAACCTTAGCTGCAAAATTCATGCATTTTTGTAGATCTTTTTGAAGACATTTCGGTATATCTCCCCATACCAGGCTGCAATGGTCAATAAGTGATAAGGCCAAGGATTGGATGGCCAATAATCTAGATTCATCGTCAAGCATACTTTTTATACGATTAAAAAACATTTAAGTCCCGTGAATTGTGTTGCAGGTTTTGTCAACGTGGGATTTGAAAGACATGTCTCTATCGAACCAAATACCCAAATTATTTACTTATTCTGATGGGTGAATTTTATCATTTCCAACCGTAAGAGTTAGATCCAGATTTCGAATATTTTTTATTGTATCTTCTGACCCAAAAACAATGAATTGTGTTTTACTCGCTTTTAGCTTGAGACCATTTTGGTCATACAATGAATTGAGGCTGATCAATAGGGCTTTAGCTCCATTTTTCGTCTGTGGTATTTTTACTACAGAGCTTGTCATTGCAATTTGGACATCATCTGCATACATAGAGATTCGAGTGTTTGAAGGCATTAGAGGGAAATCGTTAATGAAAATAGAAAGCAATTGCGGACCCAGAATGGACCCTTGAGGAAAACCAAAGTTATTTTGAAGGAATGGGGACAACTTGTAATCTAAGAGGACTGCATGAGATCGATTTGATAGGTAGCTTTTAAACCAATGCGTATCAACTCCCAAGTTCAGTATTTTTCGTAGGAGTTGATCATGTTCGACGCTGTCGAATGCTTTAGAGAGATCGAGTAGCAGCAATAGTGTTACATTTTTTGGTCAATATCGCTGTATATTTTTTCAGTGATATTGAGCAGGGCGTCTTGAGTGCTAGTCTTCCTCCTATAGGCATATTGATTTCGATGAAGTAAATTTGATTCGTCGAAGTGAGATGACAGTTGATTCGTTACCACTTTTTCCAATATTTTGGACAGGACAGGTAAAAGGCTTATGTTCCTGTAATTTGACGCTGTATTTATGTCACCAGTTTGATGCAACGGTCTAATTATGGAAAGTTTCCATTGGTTTGGGAACTTATTAGTTGCTATTGATGTGTTGATAATCAAACGAAGCAGTGGTGCTGTGACTGGAAAACTGTCTTTGATGTATTGAAGGCTGATTCCATCATGTCCGACTGCTTTTGTGTTTTTCAATGAGTACAAAATAGTTCGTAACTCTGGGAAATCGATAGGACGTGGCCTCCACAGGGCACCAGCCTTTGAAAGTGCAGTAGGGTACGAACTTTCAACTGACAGTTGCTCCGGACTGGTTTTATTTACTTCACTGTAGACTTGAGCACCTACTTTCGAAAAGAATAGGTACATAACGAATTTCAAAATCAAAATCAGAGCGTTCATTCAACATCTGGGCTAAGCGAGAACACACAATTTTCATATTATGAAGATGGATTAACGGTTGGTGATCAGTATACAGAAGAAATTCAAATTCATACAAAAAAGGCTTTAAAGTTTTTTCCCCCCAGCATAGAGTTGTCAATTCTCTCTCCAGGGTCGAATATGCAGCCTGAGTGGGGGTGAAAGTCATCGAGGCAAACCCAATTACTCTATAGCTACCATTCTGCTCTTGAGCGATATTGCTCCAGCACCGTGACCGGACGCATCTACCGAAAGCTCTATTTGCTGGCCTCAGGGCCATATTCATGGTGTGCCAATTCCATCTCCTTTTGCATGTCACTCTTTAATTGATCAAAGGCAGCAACCATTTCGTCCGACCACACCAGCGGTGTTGTTCGTCTACCACTAGTAAGACAAGACAAGGGATTTTGGATGCTAGAACAGTTCGGGATGAACTTTCTTTGGGAATTAGCAAACCCCAGAAATTCTCGCAATTCCCCAACCGTGGTAAGCTGAGGATTGCTTGCAATTCTCTCTGTGTACTCAGGCGTTGTTTTTGATCCCTGTTTTGCTAATTATATGACCAAGAAACTCAACGTGGCCCCAAAACCACTTACACTTGGCAGGCTTGATCTTAATGCAATGATCAGCAAGGGTCTGATGGACTTTAGCAACTAGGGACAAATGCTTATTGAATGAACTACTCAATATCAGTATATCATCAATGTATACTATTACCTTGTTCGAAGGAAAACTGCTTTAAACTGCCTGAATCTCTCTCTGAAAGGCAGACGGCGCATTTCGGAGACCAAATGATAACCTTTTAAACGGCCAATGATTTTTCGGAGTCGTGAATGCCGTGAATTCTCTATTAAATTCGTCAATGGGTAACTGATAATAACCTCGCACCAAATCAAGGCGGGAAAAAAACTGCGTGCCATGCAACCCAAAAATGGAGTCAGACAGGTTGGGCACGGGAAACTTATCAGGTACGGTGACTTTGTTTAGTTTATGGTAATCAATGCACATCCGAATAAATCCGTCTTTCTTCCGAACGGGCACAATAGGAGACGACCAAGGCGAAATACTTGGCTCAATGATGTCGAGAGAATTTAACTCTTGACATTGCCGCTCTATTTCGTCTGCAGTAGGTTTAGGAAAGCGACGCGGTTTTTGTTAATTAAACAGGGGTCGAGTCGGACAACTTGATTTAATGCTTGGGAACACCAGCATTTCCTAGGCCGGTTCCTCCTGTGCTGAACATATGCTTGACTTTCCTCAACATTTCATAAACATCCCTTTTCAACTCGTCAGATAATTCCTCTAATTTAACGATTTCTTTTAACTGATCATTTGACAATTGTGACTGACTTTCAGCCTTTCCTGGTATCTGTATCATGGATGAAATGGAACCGAGCACTAACCCTTCGCGAACATGTACATTAGAAACATTGGACACTATGAGAACCTTTTTTTCCTGACAGTCAAACACTCCCGAAATACCGCGTAAATCATCCTTCAATGAATTACTCATTTTATTGTCGGAAAAGAGCAACAAGTCATTTTCACTGTGCTTCGGCGGCACCACATTTACGGACAACAATTCAGACTGTCTCTTCTCCAAATAAACGTCCTCACCTGCGAAACCAAGTAAATCTGAAAACTGAACACCTAATGCATCCTCCGACGCATCAAGAGATATTTCGGCGCAGCCACCAGAAGTGAAGTGTTTTCTGAGCAACCTATCTCGCAAAGTAATTTCCAGTCTATTCATTCGTAAAAAGTTGATACCTAAAATTAGTGAATAGTCACATTTTACCGAATCAGGGATAATGTAAAATTCGAAATCACACATTTCAAGGTCGCCAATCTGAGCGTGACAGACTGCTTTGCCAAATGTAACAAGGTTTTCACTGCCAATTACCCCCAATGAGAGGGCTGCCTCGGTAGGCTGCATATTAAGACTAGGTGAAAATCTTTGAGAAATAAGAGACACTGCAGAACCAGTATCTATCAAAGCACACACTGCTTTTCCATTGACAATTATTCCAACCTGAAGGAGGTTGCTGTTGGGTCTCATGAGGTATACCCGGCGGCCAGGAGCGACAGGTTCTGGTGGGACTTCTTCAAGCCCTACCTCCCCAGCGTCAGACTGAGCCACGGAGCTACCAGCCACCACCTCTTCAGATGACTCCATTAGTGTGTTGTAAGGGTGCAATTCCGCGTTAGAACTCACTTTCGGCGCCTCTTCGGATGTATACTCCTCGGTCACGCGAGGAAGAGACTGCGCGTGTGACTCACGCGATTTCTCAGCTGAGCCACCCACAGCAACACTTGAAGCAATTTCAGCAGGAGTTTGTTGAGCAGGCCTTATTGGTACCCCATCTATACAACGAGGCATCCTCGTTTAAAGCCGGTAGTTTAATACAGCGTTTCTGAGTTTTGTAATCAGGATCATAACGAGGGCATGCTTCTAGGTGGTGATCTTTCCTGCAAATTAAGCATGCTTTAGATGCAAGCCAGCATTCGGCTCGCGTATGGTTTGGCTTTTTACAATACGTGCAGCTGGCATAAGTAAATGAGAAGGTGCGGGGCTGCGATGACCGAGGGCTTGTGCAGTCACCCCCAGAGGACCTACCTGGTCGAGCTTTAGTCTCTACTTCCCTAAATGGAGACTTCTGGACAAGAGCACTCCTGCTGTGGAAAGAGTCTCCGGAAGCCAGCATTACAGTTCTCGTGGATGCGATTTCCTTTTGCAACTTGCATGCCATTTGGATTATTCTGTCAAAGGGCATGTGTTTGGCTTTCGGTGACTGTGCATGGGAGTTTGTAGCAATGTTTGGCTGGATGGTTTCAAGAATATTTTTCCATAAGTTGCGGGCAGATTCTTTCGCATCACTAAGGTATGCCAGTTCAACGATAATGAGCCTCATACGGTAAATATGAAGTTCCTCACCGGCAGTAAATTTACAACTTACAATTTATTTACCACAGGTGTTACAGAGGTAGAATGTTTCTTAAGTCTAGTACAATGGTCAAATTTACGTACAGCCACCTGTGGGCACCAACGAGTTCAGCGACTTCTAGGGCATCCTTCCATCACGTTATTCTAAGGTGTACAATAAAGTTTAACCTAATTCACTTAAGCTAGTTTCGCATTTGACTGATCAATGAGATAATTAACTCGATATTTGATGCTTCATTTCACAATATAGGTCATATGGACAAGATTTAAAAGTATATTCGATAAACGATTTAAGAACAGACAAAAGATCAGCGATATTAACCATGGCAAATTACATTATTAGGATCAGACATGTAGGAGGCAAGATGTGACTTGGTGATCTTACACGACTAGTATTCTGATAGGATGTGAGACTCAAGATTTCTGTTGAATACTTTGTAAGAATTACTTTCACGGACCTCCTCAGGTATTGAGTTCCAAGGTTTAGTTCCAACGAAGAGAATACTGTGTTGCGACCGGGCCTTTGAATCATAAGGAAGCATGAATTTACTTCTATTTCGGGTTAAATGGTCATGATGACCAGTTTGCGCTGTTAAAAATTGTTTTAGGCTATTGTCGCCATCATTTGTTAATGTTTTGTAAATGAAATTACAAATGGAGATTTTGTAGAGATCCGAAAGTTTAGGTATTTGTAAATTTTTTAATGAATCATTTGTCATCGGCAAAAAGCATTAATTTGAAAATGATGTAGATTTAATAATATCATTGATAAAAATCAGAAATAGAAGAGGCCCAAGCACAGATCCTTGTAGAACTCCATGGCTAATTGTCAGTGGGTCCGATTTTGCGTCGTCAATGACAACGTATTGCTTCCGATTTGTTAGGTATGATCTGAGCCAATCATGGGCAACTCCTCGAATGCCATAACAATGTAGTTTCGAGAGTAATATGTTATGGTCCACACAATCGAATGCTTTTCGAAAGTCAAGAAATACAGAGAAGACAGGCTTTCCTTCATCTACATCAGAATAAAGGAATTGTAAATGATTTAATATTGCCTGTGTTGTTGATTTTTTACAACGAAAGCCGTATGTATGGTTTATCAAAGAGAAATGATTTTTGTTCAAAATAAGAGTACACTTTTTAAACACAATTTTTTCGAAAACCTTGCAAATAATTGGTAGCACGGAGATAGGTCGATAATTGTTTACACAGGATTTTTCACCATTTTTAAAGATAGGGGTTTCTCTAGCAACTTTGAGGGAGTTCGGGAAAGTGCCTAGGAGGAGAGACTGGTTAATAATATTGTATATCAGCGGGGCTACAATATCTGCAATAATTTTAAGTACTTTAGTCAGAAACGTTTGTAACCCCCTCGATTTATTTTTCAAGTTGTTTATGCACGCAATTACGTCGGAAGAGTTGGTAGGCGTAAAGAAAAAGGAGTTGTGTTCTCGAAGATGATCCATGTATTCCAGGTGATCAGTAAGTTCACTTGGAATACCATCAGCTATAGTTTTCCCTACGTGTACGAAGAAATTGTTAAAGAGATTAGCAATTTCTTTCTTTTCATGGTATTTTACATTATCTTGAACAACATGTTCAATAAACTTTTTATCGGCGTTATTCGGTTTCCAGCAAGAGTTAAGTAGTCGCCAAGTCTTTTTAACGTCAGCTCTAAATTGAGTAAACTAAAGCGTAAAGTAGCTCATTTTTGATGTTCTTATCTGGTTTGTCACATAGTTTCGGAATCGGTAATATGTTTCTCTAGATATTCGCCCTTCGTAAAGGAGGGCTAGGTACGCTTGACGTTTCTTTATATTTATCACGATGTCTCGAGTAATCCAGGGCTATTGTTTATTTTTCGGGGTAACTGTACGAGTTTCAATTGGGCAACATTGATTGTATGCGGTCATTATAGTTTCAGTCAACTTGACTTCTGCTTCATCAATGCTCGTTGCATTATTGTGTTGAGGGAGGTGCAATGTTGGCATTGATTCTTCTAGAACGGTCCGCATTTCTTCTAAATTTGATTCATTTACTTCACGATATGAGTAAGTTTCAGCCCGTGGTTCGGTGCAAGCAATATAGACATTTTTCTTAATAAGAAAAACTGGAAAATGATCCGATAAGTCAGAAGTAATCATTCCAGCAAGAAAATCAGTTGGGTGTGTCATAAAGATATTGTCAAGCAGCGTTGCACATTCTGAGGATATTCATGTTGGCTTTGTGATGATCGGAAGGAAGGATTTAGACTGAAAGGCATTTAGGAAATTGGAGATTGGCTCATAGCTTTCATGTTTCAGTAAATCATAATTGAAGTCACAGCATATTATTATGTCATTGTATAAGGACCTGTTGAACTGAGAAATAATACGATTTAGCTCATTCAGGAAGGATATTGGACAGGCTGTAGGAGACCTATACACCGTTCCAAGCACAATTCATTTACCATTTCTAAACAGTTCTACGAAGAGTGATTCTATATGATCCCGATTCGTTGTTGCACTTGCTATGATTCTCGAGTCTATGTGGTTAGAGATATACGTACTGATGCCTCCGCCTCGCTAGTTTTTTCGTAGCGAATGAAAACTGTGATAATTTTCAAATCGAATCATGTCTTTGGTTGAGTCATCCAGCCAGCTTTCGGTGAAGCTAATCACGTCTAGGTTATACTTAAGTTCAGTAATAGTACATTGTATCTCTTCCATTTTTGGATAGAGTGACCTACAGTTCCAACACAGGAGTGAGAAATCCTGGCGAGTTATTCGTATAGTTTCATTGAATTTTGATATATTAGTATACCTACACTCTTGAGAGTCGTTTAGGTTTGGATATTGTCTGTTCAAATGATTGAGATCTGGATCGAATCCATCACCGTGATCAGTCATTTAAAATTAGTAAATAGTAAGCAGTAAGTAATGTTTGACTGAAAAACGAAATGCAGAGTAGAAATTAAAAGGAAATTCCTGTCTAAAAACTAGCTTAGGAAGTATAAGAGAATAGAGTAAAAAAAAATCTAGTGCGATTTTGTGAGTACACATATACTCACTCCATGAGCGAATAATATTGGAGTTCAATTTCACAATACTGGCTGGTGCGTACAAATTGCTGAGGGCGTTGTTCACAAAGTTTAAATACAACAGGTAGTAAGTTTTTAAAAATTTTGACGACAACGACTTAATCAGCTAATATGGTTTACAAGTAATATTAACTTGAGTGGTAAAAAAAATTTCATACAAATAATGTAGGAAAGCGAACAAGGTGGAAATCAAAGTTTTATAATAACGTTGGTAGGTAAAAATTGCTGATGTCGTTGTTACAAAGTTCACAAACAGCTGTCATAAATGTTTACATACATCTGTTTTACATTTGCCAAGATTGAGGTGAAACTGATATCTAATTGAGGTGAGACTGACATGATATCTAATTGAGGTGATCACCCAATTACGCCTAGTCACCCATGACCTGTTTCGATGACATGTTCAGGTGTAGAATCAGGTAATGGTCGAGTTGTTCTGGCGTGTTGATCTGACGTGGTCTTGAATCCGGGAACAAACAAACAAACATCGGCATCTACGGATGTTTTATTTCCAATTCAAGCCTGATACATATCACCTTGTACCTTGGTTTTTCAAATACCTTATAACTAACACCAGGACGCCATGACGCTCTCCCCCGGTCAAGACCGGTACCCATTTCAGACACCTGGTTAGAGTGGGGTATTGTGCTTGGAACTTTTTCTCCTATACCCAACGGAGAAAATCGCCACCAGCTCCGAGACTCGAACCCTCGTTGCCCTCACGGAGGTAGGTCCTAAAGCCACACGGCTATGACGAGCACGTAGGGCTAGCCTGCTTCAATTTCTCCCTCCAGTAGCTTCTACTCCTAATTTTTTTTTTGTATAAAATTCAAGAAGGTGTTGTTTTATCGTAGGGTATTTGAGTCTCCGTCCACCTCGAACATTGTAGACGTCAAGGAGCCATCTACCAGAAACTTGGAAAATTCTAAAGTCTGGTCGTTGATGTCACCATTGTATTTTTTCACGAAATACGTCTCGAATGACTTGAAAAAATCCTTAAGATGAACTGCTCCATCCATGGTGAAAACAGGCGGAGTAACTACTTCACGGCGACCACTTCTCTTTACGTAGTGTTTAGGTTTCACTGATAAAACACACGAATTTTCCGATCCCTCAGTGGAAGAACTGGTACCCGGCTTCGAGTAGACTGAGATATCCCTTGAGAAGATGGTTGTTTCTTCCACTTTTGAGGTTTTTTCCTTTCTTCTTCATTTTCCTCTTTGCGGATGCCGATGCCAGCCTAAGCTGATTACTTACGATCTCAGACTTCACTTTAGCGAATGGTGGGCTTTCATCACAAACTTGCTGACTGTCATCACTCAGGATGTGGATACATTGCTCAGCTGCAGGCACTCTAATCCAATATTTATCTGCGGCGATAGACGACAGGGTGTGAAACCATTCCTTGTAGGTTAAGGACCCATCAGCTAACTCAGTTGAAGTCACGAACAAGGTTTCACTCTGCTGAAGAAGTAATTCCTGCGTTGCCGCCGGTGCATTCCTTACATATCCGGCATCCAAGTCACCTTCCAGCCAGCGAGGAAGAATATTCCAGCGTAATTCATCGAGTCAAGGCAAGATGCTAGGGTTGATATGGCCCCCAAATTTCGCGGCAATAAAGTCCGCACGTACTTGTGGATGAGAAAATTGATTCAGCAGTGACTGGAGAGTAATTGTCGCTGAAAGAACTGCTTGAGGGGAACTGGAGCTGGCGTCAGCACTCTTTGGTTCCTTTGCAGTGGACCTTGGGTATTCATCTTGAGTATCACACTTGCCGCATGCCTCTTGGGTATGCGGCGCCCGCTGGGTCACCCGACCCACGCTCCACATCAGGGGCTAACTCCCTTTCTGAGGCAGACATTACTTATAGCACTCAGGGTAGAAAGGGAAAAAAAGAATAAATAAAGAATTAGTATTAGGAAAGAAAATAGCAAGTAGTAGAGAGGATCTCGTCGGGGATGCCAATGTTAGCGGGTGCCGAATTAGGGAAAAGAGAATTGCTCTCTCGATAACCAGAGGACTTCTAAGAAAATAAAAGTGAATAAATAAAATTTTGCCTGCATATTTATTATGGGAACACAGAAAATGGGCGTAATTTACACAGAGGGGACTACGGAATCAAAGCTAGTAGTGAAGAAAATAGGAAAAAGCCAGGAAACCATGAAACAACAGTAGTTAGGAGAGCCCAAGAAATGGAGCGTGGGCGGGAACACAGGGATTTGGCAAATCAGCTGGAAGCAAAAGACAACCAAGGTAAAAATGACAACAAGACATTTTGCTTCCTAAAGGCCAAAATTACACACACAAGAGCACTAACTAACAAAAATAACAATTGAATGATAAGGCAAGTTATAAAACGTAATTAGAGATGGAATAAGAGCTTATATTATTGAAATAGGAAGTGCAGTGATTGAAATAAATAATTTGGTTGAATTTCACACAAAGACCGATACACATGGATTTTGATAACCAAGTAACTAAGCCTCTTCTGAATGCTTCCACTTCCGTGGTAATACACACAGAAATTTTTTAATGAAAATAAAAAAATACATTTTATCAACTCAAATACCATGAATAGAGTTTATTCGCAGTTAAAATTTAATAAGGTTGATTAACCAATCAAGCAAGTTACACACACAAGAACAGAATCCTAACTACTGTAAAAACGGAACTTGGCTGAACACAAATATATGTACATAATCCACTTACCTCAGCCACAGTTCCTACATACCGAAATTTCTTCAGTTTTGTTAGAAAATTCACTTTTAGTTAGACAATTAATTAATGATTATTAGAATTACTGGAAAAAAATAAAGAGTAGGGTTAAATACATGTTCAACAAGGCAGATGTCCTAGCGCCACATTTACACACGTCTATAAGTAACATCACTAAATGACACGTCACGAGTATTGTATTCACAGATAGGTCGAGGTAAAACCTGCATTACAGCGCACACGGTGACAATACAAATGTAACAACCCCCAAATAAATTATGGAAACTCTGTTGGCTCATATAATTTTTTCATTCTTTATTTGTACAGATAGACACCTTCCCTATGTTAATAATTTTTTTTTAGCCCAGGATCTATCGGTTCGGTAGGCGTTCCCTTTATACGTCTTTCTGCTGTCACTTCTCTTTTACTAAAAAATTACACTAACATGCACTAACTTTTACATGCACGAACAAAGTAAACAACGTGACGTTAGAAAATGCGGTGAATTATTTTTCATTTTAATTACACTTTAAGCAAAATAATACGAGCGAAGATTTTAAAGGATATTGTATTGTTTATTCATGCAGTGAACTGACGCCAGCGAATAAGCTTCAAGTAGAAATACGTACTAATATTACACTTGCGATCTGATTCTCGGTTTGAAGAATCTGTTTCTGCAAAAGTGTTTCCTGTATTCAGGGGACAGAATTCAATCCCATAAGCAGTTCCGATGATGCGTTCTAATCTTACAAATCAACAATCAGATCGCACATGTAACAGGGCCCTAACTACTGACGGCGCTAAATATATAAGAGCATTGAAATCCTACACAGTATTTATAACGCTTGATAACTTTATATCTCCATCTTAATTTGCGTTTAGTTTGCATTTTGGGATAGAGCTTAAATAGGACCATGCCCCCCAAAAAAGTACGGTACTATTTAATAAATTGAAAACTAATAAATAAAATTACACAAATACCGCAATGAAATTCAACTAAAATTCTCAATTGCATTAACTGCATACATAATTAATATTATAAATAAATTCTTTCATGTATGTAATATCTTGGGAGATAGATACTAAATAGCAGGCATAAATGCATAATAACAACTAATAAGTGCATAAAAGTTATATTTTTGGGCATATAAGGCATATTTTTAGGGCATAGAAGACATATTTTTAGCGCATGAAGAGCATATTTTGTGCCCTGCAGGGAATGAAAAGCAAATTTTTAGGGCATGAAAGGCATATTTATAAAGGCATAAAGTCTGGTTTCTGATCATGAGAATTACTGTACATTTGCTTAAATCATAAATAACTCAAAATTTTATTAAATACAAATTAGTACACTAGCTCACTGCTTAAAAGAGAGATCTATTGCTACCCCAGTGAGCGTAGCACGTTTCTCTATCCTAAAATGTAAATAAGTAAATAAATATAAGCGCAATCTATGTTTAGAATTTATCAACAAATCATCTCACTCGCCGTATGATGAACAAGCTCTGAAATTGTTTTTTCGTATATGTTTGTTTATTTGTTATCAATGGATGTGCTTGCTGCGCTCCTTTTTTATAAATTACTTTTGGCAAACGTTTTTCATTACTTGAAAATCATTTAGGATGGAATTTCTGCCTGTTCCAGAAGAGTGTTTGATGTCTCTTCTTCTTTCGTTTAACTAATAGGGAAGAACCGCAAAGGCATCCACCAGAAGTTTTTAACGTATTTATTTAACGTAATCTGGGCTCAGGATTCATTAAACAAATCTCACTCTACGTGTGATGAACAAGCTCTGGTTTTCGTTTCTGTGTGTTTGTTTGTTTATTTGTTTCAAATATGCGTGCTTATATTCTGTTTTTTTCATAAATTACTTCTGACTTAATTTTTCTCACTGCTTGACAATCCTCTAGGACAGTATTTTCAGCTTGTTTCGGTAGAGTGTTTCATGGCTTTTCATCTTTTGCTTTAATTTATAGCGAAGCACCTCAAAGGCCTTCTACAGCAGCATTTAAAGTATTTATAAGCTTTCTGCCATCTTGCCTTGGATAAGATATCCAAGCGACAATAGTTTGACTGTTTCTCTGGATAACATAATTAGCCCGTGACACGGCTATTGCACACCTCGTACGGTTTGTTTGTCTAACAGGTCCTTATACAATGACATAATAATTAGCAGTGACTTCAATTATGATCTACTGAAACGTGAAAGCTGTGAACCAATCTCGAATTTTCAAACAGCCTTCCAGTCTCAATCTTTCCTTCCGATCATCACAAAGCCTACACGAATAACCTCGGAATCTGCTACGCTGCTTGACAATTTCTTTATGACAGAACAAAGTGATTTTCTCTCTGGAATCATTACTTCTGACTCATCAGATCATTTTCAAACCTTTCTTGTTAAGAAAAGTGTCTATATTGCTTGCACCAAGCCACGGGCTGAAACTTACTCATATCGCAAAGTAAACGGATCAAATTTAGAAGAAATGCGCACCGTTCTAGATGAATCAATACCAACATTGCACATCTCTCAACACAATAATGCAGCGAGCATTGATGAAGCAATAGTAAAGTTGACTGAAACTATAATGGTCGCACACAATCAGTGTTGCCCGATTGTAACCCGTACAGTTACCTCAAAAAATGAACAAAAGCCCTGGATTACTGGAGACATCGTGATAAATATAAAGAAACGTCAAGCGTACTTAGCGTTCCTTTAATGTCTCGAATATCTCGAGAAACAAATAATCGTTTCAGAAACTTTGTGACAAATCAGATAAGGTCATCAAAAATTAGCTACTTTGCGCGCAAATTACTCAATTTAAATCTGACGTTAAAAAGACGGTGCCTCCTTAACTTGCTGTAAACCGAATAAGGCTGATAAAAAGAAAATTAAACATGTTGTTCAAGATAATGTAGCATACCATGAGAAGAAAGAAATTGCTAATCTCATTCACGATTTCTTCGTAAACGTAGCAAAACTATAGCTGATGGTATTCCAAGTGAACCTACTGATCACTTGGAATACATGGATCATTTTCGAAAATACATCTCCTTTTTCATTACGCCAACCAACTCCTCTGATGTAATTGCAAGCATAAACAACCTAAAAAATAAATCGAGTGGGTTACAAACGTTTCCGACAAAAGTACTTAAAATTATTGCTGAAATTGTAGCCCCGCTGACATCCAATCTAATTAACCAGTCTCTCTTACTAGGCACTTTCCCGAACTTCCTCAAAGTTGCTAGAGTAACCCCTATCTTTAAAAATATTGAAACAACCTGTGTAAACAATTATCGACCTATCTTCGTACTACCAGTTATATGGAAGGTTTTCGAAAAAATTGTGCTTAAAAAAGTGTTCTCTTATTTTGAACAAAAATGATTTCTTTAAGATAAACAATACGGCTTTCGCTCTAAAAAATCTACAACACAGGCTATATTAAATCATTTACAATTCCTTTATTCTAATATAGATGAAGGAAAGCCTGCCTTCTCTGTATTTCTTGACTTTCGAAAAGCATTCGATTGTGTGGACCATAAAATATCACTCTCGAAACTACACCGTTATGGCATTCGAGGGGTTGCCCATGATTGGTTCACATCACACCTAACAAATCGGAAGCAATACGTTGTCATCGACGACGCAAAATCGGACCCACAGACAATTAGCCACGGAGTTCCACAAGGATCTGTTCTTGGGCCTCTCCTATTTCTGATTTTTATCAATGATATTATTAAATCTAAAGCATTCTTCAAATTCATACTTTTTGCCAATGACAGTACGCTTTCTGCGGTCCTTCTAAAACAAAATCCCGCTATGATTGCGGTGAGTATAAATAATGAACTTCATAAGGTTTCATTGTGGCTTAAAGCTAATAAAAAAGCCTTAATATCGATAAAGCAAAGTACGAGTATATTACATTCTCACACAAGAAAAATTAATCTCTCCCACGCCTAAAAATTGGCGAAGGTGAAATAGAAGAAACCAACTCATGTAAGTTTCTGGACATCATAATAGATAAAACATCTGACCTTCAAAGAGCATATCGCTCATATTAGTTCTAAATTATCAAAATCCATCGGAATCCTAAATAGAGTTAAAAATTTCCTGCCTGAAGCAGCTCTGCAAATGCGCTACCGAACGCTCATTTCTCCATACTTGCAATACGGAATAGAAGCATGGCACGGAACTGATAAAAATAAAACTAACAAAATGCTTACTCTGCAAAAAAGAGCTATCAGAGTGGTAAAGAACCTAGAATATAATGCTCACACAAATGATTCATTTATAAATTTACAAATACGTAAACTTTCGGATCTCTACAATATCTCCATTTGCAATTTCATTTACAAAACATTAAGAAATGATGGCGACAATAGCCTAAAACAATTATTAACTGCGCAAACTGGTCATCACGACCATTTAACCGAAATAGAAGTAAATTCATGCTTCCTTATTATTCAAA
The DNA here is from genome assembly GCA_014220935.1 of Platorchestia sp. MABIK. Lineage (NCBI taxonomy): Eukaryota > Metazoa > Arthropoda > Malacostraca > Amphipoda > Talitridae > Platorchestia > Platorchestia sp. MABIK. The sequence continues at coordinate 11,806 of JACJUY010006360.1, read as the reverse complement.
GGCCCGGTCGCAACACAGTATCCTCTTCGTTGGAACTAAAACTTGGAACTCAATACTTACGGAGATCCGTGAAAGTAATTCTTACAAAGTATTCTTGAGTCTCATTTCCTATCAGAATACTAGTCGTGTAAGACCACCAAGTCCCATGTTGCCTCCTACATGTCTAGTCCTAATAATGTAATTTGCCATAGGTAACATAACCGATCTTCAGTCTGCTCTTAATCGTTTTGTCGAATAGATTGTTAAATATAGCCTATTTGACCTATATTGTAAAATACAACATCAAATTTCGAGTCAATTATCTCATTGATCAGTCTATTGCGAAACTAGGTTAAGTGAATTAGGTTAAACATAATTGTACACCTTAGAATAATGTGATGGAAATGTGCCGGTTGGTAGGTTAGGAAAGACTGAAACTTTGGATCAGTTTAATGGGAGCCGGAGGTGTCGAGTCCGGTGCTATCGGCGGGGAAAGCTCAGTCAAAATGCGATTGCTCAGACACGACGACCGCTTGTACGCGGCTCGGCTCACGAATGCGTGTAGGGAGGCACATACCTCCCCCTCATACGGAAAACTATAGGCCGAGAAAAAAAATATAGCAAAGTTTTTTAGGTTTGAACAGTTTAAAAACAACTCTAATCAGTAACGCAGATAGCACCGTCCGTCACTGTAAAAAACACAACACTATAGCACTGGTTAAACCAATAATGCAAAGCAAAAAGTTTAAGTACATCAACGCAAAGCAAAAAGTATAAGGGCGGCTGAAGCGATAAAACAAAAATGCCCTTTTCTTCAAAATTTAAAATTAATCTCTTCGGTACAACACCATTACATAATACATGGGTTGTACTAGACTATGACTAACAACGTAAATAGACACATGATTGTAAAAATGCTAGTTATAACTCATGAAAAAATTATTTATTATTTTTACCGCGCAGTTAGAAAACGAAATCGACATCGAGTTATAGCGTAAAAAATAAATACATGAGTAAAACGCCAGTTAGAAACAACGATAGTCATAGACACAAACGCAAAAAATACAATTAAAAGAAAGTCAATTTTGATTCGCATCAACATAAACAATTCCTTCCGTTAATTCGCAATTGACATGGTTCTTGCAACGAAATAAATGATTAAAGTAATAAACAATTTAAACAACAGGTTATTACATCAATAATTTAGAAATCGTGAAATATTGGGAAACTCGAAAATGTTATTACCACCTAACGGCGAAAAAGAAAAACACATTCAAGTTTTAACTCCGACAGTAACACCAACTTACAACCATGGTTACACAAAAAGCACAAAGATAAATGATTAATAGGTATTTCTAAAAATGAACGAACAAATTGAAAACCAAATGAACAATTACCAAAGGTAAAAATATGGTTGCAAAACTTAAAAGTAAAAGTTAAGTCAAATTAAGTCAATTCCTCTCCCATAACGTCGAAGTTTGTCACAATTTTTATTAGTTCCGTACGAGGATAATTAAATTAACTACTGTAAATAAAATCATAGTCTGAAGGTTTTTAAACACTCGTCAAACAAAAAAATTTTCAACTGAAAAGTATTTGATCTCAATGGAACTGTTTAGGAAAAAAAGTTTTGGAAACAAAAACAATTGCTATGCCCTTTTTAATAGCAAGTTACTAAAAAGCAATAATGCAACATTGTTCCACTTGTTTAAACTCCGTTGGTCGTTGTATTTTAATCCTAATTTTAAATTTTATTATCTCCGATGAGTTGCAACAAAAAGCAACTTAGAAAAGTGCTAGAAGAATGACTCAGAAACTGTGAGAGAACTCTTGATTCTCTTGAATACTCTTGATTCTGCCTTGAATAATCACAGGAAACAGCTCGCAAGTTACTCACTTGCCAGCACAAACACGTTACTTGAAATTGAAAAAAAACGAGAAGATTAGCATGGCCTCATGCGCGAAATTTAGTACATGAATACATAAATAAAGTAAAATGAGAAACACTTTCAGTGTCAGCGTGAACATTTACCGAATCTTACTATTTAGTTAACGATAAGTAAACTTTCTTAAACTTCAAGTCAATAATTTAAATGTCCGACAAAAACAGGTTTCTCATTACCATTTAAGTTTTCTCAGAGAACGAATGCTGATTCAATAGAGATCAGTTGAATTCCGAATGGGCATTTAATTTGCTGAGAGACCTAAAACACTTCGTCTCATTAAAATCTCGGCATCAGCAGTCGGATGTCGCTCGAATTTTCCAATCCGTTTTTAAAATTTGAATTCTTAAAATCTCGGCATCAGCAGTCGGATGTCGCTCGAATTTTCCAATCCGTTTTTAAAATTTGAATTCAGCACGTTAATTCTTACCGAGGCGTGAGGATGCTCCCTTGAAACGTTCCCAGGCAATACACAGCAAAAAAAATTGAAATATGTGCAAAGTCGGCACTTCTTGCATCACATGCCAACAATCCCGTGCGGCTTTTACACAAGAAGATTACATCTTGTTATACTGTTGTTTGTTGTTCTGTTACTTTACATTTCATTACTTTACATTACTTTACATTTCACATATCGCGTTACATTAATGCCTTAATCAAACACTTAAAAACTCAACCTTATACGTGGTTAAAATGAAACATAAGCAAAAACAACAGAAAAACACAATGGAATACATGAAAAACATACATAAGAACATAGTTTTTACGGTACACGTACACGAATAGTTGTCAGAGTAAAAATCAATGTTGACGTTAAATGGTCTGAATTTTAATCGTTCAATCAGTTGTAAATTGTCCCGTGGAAACATAGGTGGACTTAAAGATGAATTGCATTCTTTTACGATTGATTTATTTCAAATTACATCGCATAAAGCTTTACTGATCATGAAATTCGAGTAGGCTTGCAAAATGACTATTATGACTCACTTGATCATTTAAACATGCTCAAAAACATATTAAATGAAGCCTCTCTCATTTGACATGTAACTACGAAATAAATGAAATTTTATTCTTTCTTTTAATTAGTGTGCACTCGTCAGTTATCCGTCAATCGTCCAAAACACATCTTATTCATGACTATTCATCAGTCATATTCATGACTATTCACCTAGTCATACACATGGTCACGCTGTCGTCTGTCCGTTGGACTGCAGTCGCTACTGTTTGCGCTCTGTTGCCAGTCAGAGCGACCGGAAATACGTCGTCTCACTGTCTGGCGTGTCATACGCCTTGCTAAAGTTCAATGCCTGGTGCAGCCTGAGCTGCGTGCTACTCTGCACACTCTAGCTTTTTATTACTCATTACTCTTTTATAATTACCAGACCACCACGTGTGGTTAATTAATGGGCGCCTTTCGCCTCTCATTTTTTCCTCATTACTTATTATTCTCGTTTGGTACTTCTTCTGTTCGCCAGCACAGTGGCAATCGCAATCTACAATGCTAACCTCTGACCGTCATGGTATCAATGGTATTACTTTCACCAAGGAAATTAAGAATTAAAGTCAGAGTGCTATCGCAATCTACGATTACAGCTTATCTCAAAGCTTATTCCCTTGTCTGCGTGCATTAAATCAATACTATTCCTTAACAGTATTACTCAACCCAGCTGGTAAATTTACCTGGTAATTTTAAACCATTTACCAGATACATCCACAGCCTTGTAATGCAATTATCGTTACCATTGACCTTTTTGGGTTTACCATTTACGTACACTAGAAGAGTCTTTTTCTTCTTTATTTTTTCTCTCGCGACAACTTCTTATGCCCCAGCATCTAGTTAAGCGTAGTCCTCAGCTGAATTGTATTAATCGTACGCTATCTTTCAATTCCTGTCCTCTTAATACAGCGAATTGTTCTCTCAATAATGGATGCCTTGATCCGTAGTACTCTCTAGAAACTCTAATGCAACGATTCTCTTGCAACAAGTTTCTTATTTTCTAATGCTAGAACGTTGAGTTTTACAAAGGTCTTCAGCATCACCTTTGGGCAAAATGACAGGCCTTCCCACCAGCAACATCCTACCAGACGCAACCAGCAAGAAAACTCGAATATGAACTTCAAAAATGACACAATAAATGACCAAAATATAGTCACTCCACTAACTACTCAGACTTAGGAATCTGGTTACTAGTTACACTGCGGCTATTGTCGCCAATAGATTTACTAGTTCAGGCGGTCTAGAATGCTCGGACCGTAACCTAATTTTAGCGAAAACATAGTAGGTAAGATTATTCTCTACTAAGTTAGTTACGATAGCAACATTATTTAATAATTTACTCGGTCCAACAACTCTGGTCACAGAAATTTCAGGCATATTTACGTTATTAGCTCGTTGTCTAGGTATTACACATACTACATCACTAATAGAAAAATAACTGCTGCCACTCACTTTAAAAAACAGTTCTCTTAAACTCTCAAAAACATCTCACGTCTAGGGGTTATTGAATACACTGCTTGCGCTCACTCAGCCTCCCTGCAGTGCAGCATTCGTTTGGCCTTGAGGTCTGCTCGCACTGGCTAATGCAAAAAAAAACTGCCTGCAAAAACTCTACCTCTGCTGCTGCACACTGCCTGTTCCTCGCTCAATGAAAATATAGGCTGCAACGGTACTATAACAATTATAACAGTTAACTGTTGCTGCTTTACTTATCTTAAATTGTAGTTTTAGTTGTCGCACGATGTCGCACGATCTCTGCAGTCGTTGTAGGCGATGCACCGTTACTGTTTCGTCCGTAGCACGAAGATAACGTTGTAGTCAGCTGAAAAACCACGTCACTGTAGTTTGTAGGTCTGCAGTCGCCCGTAAATCTCTAAAGATCTCTGTAGACGCTGTCCTTAGCAGTTCTCGGTGTCCTTCTCGGTTTCTTGATTCTCTGACTGTCTCTGCAGATCCTCTTCTTGGACGTTCTAATTCTGTTCGTCACCAGACGATCTTCTCGATAGTTCTCTTGATTCTTGATGACCGTTGGTTTGCTGTAGTCACCAGATCTTCTTTTCAAACTTTTGTGGGTTTCTCGTCGAATTTTATCTCTTCTTGATTTCTCGATTATATCTTCTTAGCCTCTTCACAGCTTTCGGAAACAAATCTATTCGTGGGGTCGTCGACTCTCTGGCCACCAAATGTGCCGGTGGGTAGGTTAGGAAAGACTGAAACTTTGGATCAGTTTACTGGGAGCCCGAGGTGTCGAGTCCGGTGCTATCGGCGGGAAAAAGCTGAGTCAAAATGCGATTGCTCAGACACGACCAGCGCTTTTACGCAGCTCGGCTCACGAATGCATGAAGAGAGGCACACTAGAAGTCGCTGAACTTATTCGGGCAGTCAGGTAGCTTTACTCTAGTCTGACCATTGTACTAGACTTAAGAAACATTCTACCTTTGTATCACCTGTGGTAAATAAATTGTTTGTTTTTTAATTGTTTGTTGGTTTGTTTATCTATTAAGGACTTGTACATTAAGAAATTTTTAAAATCCAATGTGCTCAAAAGCCTTTAATGTCTGAATTTTTTTTTTAAATAAGGCTTTTTTTTCCTTCTTCCGTTGCACAATGTTAACCGAAACAGTTAACAATACAGTTGGAACAATTCCTGAAATTTACTACCTAAATGATGCAGTCATAATGTATTACGAGCGTCAGAAACAACAAATTGCCACACGAGGTTTACAACGACATGAATCAGTAGAAAACAGGTAATGTTCAATAAAGTTAATACATGAAACGAATTACAACTCTTTTTAAAATGCTTTGATATAATGATCCTTATTTGATTAACATGTACGAGTGTCATAACAGTCCATGTCAATGTTTGTGCAAGGGATTCGGAGAAAAACATTAAAATGTATTCCTAAAGCAAGTTATTTTAAATTTGATAATGTTTGAGAGCGAATGTAATAAAAAATATAAAGATGAACCCAATGGGACGCAACGCTTTTGACAGTCTTCACATGCATTGACATATGAACGTTGGCTTTGCGACATCAAGGAATAATGTTGAACGTGAAATGGTTTGAAGTATAAAATTTTGCTTTCAACACTGTCGAAATGCCTTTTCATGCCAACATAGCAAAATAAAACTAAGTTAACTGCCTCAAATAACATGTTTTAAACAACACAACATATATATATTTCCAACATAAAATTTAATGTTGGGCAATATTAAACTGTATTTTGAACTAAACTAACTTATCTGACGCATTGATAGAACAAAGATCTTCTTAAATGATCTAAAATAAAACTTAAATCCATTTAAAAACGACTTTCAAGAAAGAACGAAAAAAGAAAAAGAGTACATATATTTAAAATACCAAAAAATTTACGAGTATTGTTAATAAAATTGATGCATGAAATGTGTAGCAATGATTTTAAAAATATCTTAACATTAAGATCCGAAGAGGTATTAGTTCCAACAGGAACCGGTCAACAGCATTTGACGGTCTAATGGCAAGTTCATAGTTAATGTAAAAAATACGGTATTTAATACAAAAATGCAAATCGTTGGCTTAGCAACTTTGCAGTAACTGCTGTGCGTATGTGCATAGGAACTAGCAAGCATTCATATCCCACCCTACAAAAATTTTGAATCAAGTACTGTGTAAGCAGGCAATGAGCCAATGAAAAACGCTCATTATCTTGCTTCTTCAATCTGTACTTTAAATGTATTGTAGCTTATTTTTTTAGAATGTACTACAGCATATAATTATTGTCGTTGAAAGACAAAATGACGTGCTATTTTTGTCTTAAATTCTTTCATTGTTTAAGCGATTTTAGAAGTCTGTGGGAAATTGTTTCACAGTAAAGCGCCTTATATTCACAGAGCTTTCTGCTCAATGTCAGATGAATGTTAGTTGACGAAGAAGTTCTTTCTCCAATGCGGATTTTGCTTGATTACAATGGGGGAAGAAATTGTACAATATCAGCATTGCTCTAAGTGATATATAAAGAGGATTATACGTTCTGGGTTTTATCAGTGATGAATTTTTTTCGAGCATGAATCCAGCTGTCACGATACGAGCTTGGGCCTGTCGGCCTCTCGTTACCGATAGAGGAATTCAAACCTCGATAGTCGAAGATGGAAAATGAAATTAAAGATTGAAATACACAGAACGAGGGGGTGACAGAAAGGTGGAAATTAGAAATAGCAGTGTTCGCATAGTGCACCACGAGCTTACCTTAATTTAATCAGCATGGATAATAACGACAAAATTTGAAAGATTTAAACAAGTTTTATTTTAACGTTGTTGAACACTTGAGTAAAAGCACACAAAAATCTAAACGAAATGATCAAAATGAGCACGAGTGCAATAATGAAAAGTACACATGACATTCCTGACATAAAAATTCAATGCAGTATGGTATTCAAAGAAAAGGAGTATAATGCTCACCGAGAATCAAGATTATCAATTCCTAAGCGTGAGCAAATGATTAACGGTTGCTCAAAATTTAAGGTAAATTCTAAAAAACATGAGATCTCGAAGTAATGAGGACAACGCATGACAGAGTAACATCCTTGCTCACCACAAAGTGTCAAAATGTGGAACACTTTGCGCTACGCACAACGTGAAACTCTCAACATCACAATAAACAAAAACAAATCACTCCGAATAACGCGCCATTTCACAACACTTTTCCATGTGCTTCTTGTTTCTAACTTGCACTTTTGTAATCACTACATTGAATCCTCAATACCCCAAAATCACCCCCCAGCTCTTCTGTGATGCGTCGTTGGCCCTTATGTAGCTCCGCTCCCACTCACACGCAGGGTTGACGAAGCCGTTTCCGTGGTTCCTGCATGCACGTATACCGATGCTGACGACCGGTGGCACTGCAATCTGGGTTCACAAATTTTAGCGCTGGGTACCGGGGGAAGCTCGACCACTGCACGACTAGTGGCGCCTG
>JACJUY010006359.1:36963-51818 GCA_014220935.1 Platorchestia sp. MABIK | reverse complement strand
GAAGAAAATAAATAATTCGTGAAAATATGGACAAGGAGCAGCAATCACAATACCGCGAGCAGCATAGAAATTTTTCCCAGCAATGAAGGCAAAATATAGACGAGGAGTAGCAATCACACTACCGCGAGCAGCAATGAAATTTATCCCAGCAATGAAAGCAAAATATAGACGAGGAGTAGCAATCACAATACCGCTAGCAGCAAAGGAATTTATCCCAGCGAAGAAGGCAAAATATGGATAAGACCATGCAAACTCTCAGATGTGAGAGTTATGGTAATAGACACTGATAAACAGGGAAAGAGAAGAGGACGAACTTCAACTAAGAATATTGTCTGCCAAGAGCTGCTGGACTAAAGTTGTACATTGAAAACTGTCGCTTACAATGTGGTTTTATTTTTTTTTAATACTGTAGCACAATATTACTTTCTGATTACTAATTCGTACGTATTTTATCTCATTTGTGTTAGCTCTAAATTTAAAATGCAATGGACACTTTTTCATATATATGTTAATAAACACATATTTTCCTGCATTTCATGGGTTTTCTGTCCAAAACACTAATTCTTTGCGCTCTCCAAACAATTTTCAGTTTTATCATAACATATTTGTTGATTAGATGTGCCTGGGTTTTTGCTGGTTGGTTATGCTAGGTTAGGATAGTTTATGTTGAATTAGAATAGGATATGTTGAGTTAGGATATCTTAAATTGGGTTATGATATGTTAGTTTAGGATAGGTTACGTTGAGCTACGATAGGTTATGTTAAGTTAGGGAAATTTATGATGGGTTAGGAAAGTTGATCTCCAGTAAGGATAAGTTATTTTGTTTCGGTTCCACCTAGATTCCAATGAAATTGACCGTGAAAGAACCGTCTCTTCCATACAAATATGTCAGATAGGTTTGGTTTGGATAGGTTCGGTTAGGATAGGTTAGGTTAGGTGATGTTGACGGAATTTGCTCACGAGTCCATCTAGCTTAACGATGACATTGTCCGTGGAATTTACACGGGTCCTGCTAGTACTAATAATTTTATCCAGTATGATAATTTATATTTGGATTTTAATAATATAAATTAAAATTGGTAAAATTAAAATTTCTTGACAGTCCGTTGTTAAGAAGTACATTGTAATTAAAAAGAAAATGCTCCAAAGACGATATCTTAAATTTTTTACGGTATCGAACTGAAAAATTCGCTTAGGAACTTAGAGAGGACCTGAAGAAAATGTCTTCAAACAAACCTGAAATATAGATAAAATAGTGTACTATTTTTCCAATGAGAAAAACAGTTAACTGATCTATTATTATGTCAGACTTGTGCAAATTGTTTCTGTTATATAATTCATCATCAAATCATGCAGCTAACATAACGAGCCAATGGAAATGTCCATCGAAAAATCCCAATTCCCAGAATGCAGTCCGCGCGCAGACGAGTTTTAAAGCAACAAAATTGAATACTGTTGAGGGCCTTGAAAAGGTGGCCTTCGGACTGGCGCTAACCAAAAACTAAAAGGAGCTTAAAACATCATATGATATCTATAGTCAATTTTATTTGGGGTCCAGAGTAATGAATAATTATCGTCACCAATTTTTTTGGCTCAAATTTATTTAAATGAATATGAACATTGAAATCACACAAAATAATATTACTGCTAAATGTTCACATTTAAACAATTAATATTTACTCGATTTCTAGACCATTGACGTCGATTGCGAGATGGAAACGCTTGGAGAAAGATATTCAAGAGTCGTGAATTATCTTTTAGATGATTTTATCCCCTTCCGTACTGAGTTTAGCCTTCACCGTCTTCAAACTTTGGTGGTTTACCGAAACCTTCCTCGCACGAATGGACCAGATAAAAAGTAGAAATGACTTAAATCTGTTGATGGAGGAGGCCAATATTCCTCGGAAATGAAATCGGTTACATTGGTTGAAAACCTCGAATGCATCTACTGGTCCCTTATCAGGCAACGAACTTTGTTGAAAAGACAATGGACGTTTTGGAAGTGTTTTTCGACCCAGAGATGACAAACATTTTTCAGGAATGTTATTTTGATCCTATTCTGTGTAAAGTTCACTCCATGCTCCCAAAAACCAATGGGCTCGTGCAAGGTTCGGTAACGGCGTCCCACACCATAATAGATGCAGCACCCTGTCCTCGGGTAACTACTCGGACCTCAACCTCACCATCTCGAGACCAAACTGGATCGTTCTGGACGTTGAAGTGCTGTTGTACGAAAAAAATTTTCTCGACACTGAATACAAATTTAGGTAGCATGCCTTCCACAAAGTGAGAGAAAAATTTTAGCTTTCGCGAGACGTCTTTCTTGTTTCCGCGAGCATTAGCTGCTTTTGAAATTTCATTCCTGTTCAACTGCTGAAAATTAAAACCATGTTTCTCTAATTTACGCTATCCACTTTCCCATGTAGTATTTAACCTCTACCGTATTTCAGGAAACAAAATTATTCGCATTCTGGAGAATCACTCTCTATGTAAAATCCACAGAAAGATTTCCTCTATTCAGTAGGTATTAGCGCTGTGTGTGTTTACCTTGGTTGCTTTGATGCAGGAACGTGCAGGAAGATGTGCTCCGTAAGCCCGCGTGCGCTGCCTTTTCTTACAACAGAGGCTCGGCGATGTGCAAAACTTCCTCCAAGCCTCCGCACTCTGTGAGCTCGGCCCCGAAAGAAGGAGCCGTGACAGTCTTCTCGTATCCAGTCGGTCAGTCCAAAATGTGACAGCTGTTTGCAAATTGTGTCATTTGCTTATTCTTGTTTAAAACAAGGTACGAAGGTATACAATTTTAGCTGAATCCATGTACATTTCGCCCAATAGAAATTTGCTCCTCGAGCTGTAAGTTTGTTAATTTTCTGTACATTCCCCCATGTAAGAGGGAGTGTCAGACTACGACGATTGATTGCATTTTGCGTCATTTCAATAGTTAAGCACCGTCCTCTGACCTTTTTTACCCCTATGACCTTTCCTCTGACCAATGGCATTCCCCGTTACAAAGTTGGTCTAACTCGGGGTGAAAAACAGCATTTTAATGTGGAACAATCTTCCCCAGAGTATCAAAATCTCTCAAACAATTAAAGAGAATTCAAAGCCAAAATAGCTCGTTATCTTGCGTCTGCGTAATAATTGTAAGCTGCAATACACACTGGAAAAGTAGTTACGAATTTCTTTCGCTAATTAACCAATGCTTTATTACATACTACCACATGCACCAGATTTTTTAAACATGCTTTTTCAATGTAATTGGTCGCATGCGGATATTTACGGAGATGTGTGTACACATAAACTTTGGCTTTTTTGACATCAGTGAGTGATATTGAAGGTGTTTGTGGATAAAATATCTCCAAAACTACCAGGTCAAAACGGCAGAAATTTAATAGTCCCTTTTGGAGCGAACACAGTAAAGTAGACTCCAAGAACATGCTTTAAATCACACAACCAATTCATTATATCTCTGATTTGAATACTTTACAATAATGTAAGGAGGTTACGAGATAGGTAATAATCCTGGCACAAAAGAGTTCACCAGAGTCTGAAACATGAGAAGGGTTGTTGTACAATATTAACCATAACATTTGCAACATAATTGGAACGGTACGAAAAGTGAACTACCTAAAATAGTAATGTCTTCGTATACCCACGATCGTAAGAAACAATGCGTCACTAGGATAATGTTCTCTTTGATACTTGTATTTATATGCGTTATCAAAATCAGATTAACGCAATATAATGAATGCATTTTTTTGTGCCTTTCTTGCAATCATTTGTTTCGACAATTGACATGGGTATTACGATACCCATGTGTGAATATCAACTTCGAATCTTAATGTAAAGATATTTTAAGAACCAATGTAATACATTCCACGTATCAATTTCATTGGAAATGAGCTGTTTTCCTTTTCTTTTTCTTCAACATGGAAAAGGGTTTACAAACATTTTTTACGTCAATGCACAATTAAACATTTCGCCAATATTTCCTTGTGGTATTATCAGCAATTCGTACCGCATGTACCGCATTCTAGAGCGATCAAATTTATTCAAAAATATTCCGAGTCTTCTTCATTTTAGAAAATTTAATTCCAATTAAAATGCGTTTAACCAACAGGTGTTGACAGTGGGTCCTCGTAAATTTAATTTCGTAGTTTTTAAATACCAAGAAATTCATCTAGAAAGTTACAACTTAATTTCGTTATTGTAGATTACATTAAAATTAATTCAGAAAATTGAAGGCATAATTTACAATGGTACACTCTAACTCTAAATTTAATCATGCTTCATTCAGTGCTGAAACGCACAAGTCGGATTTTCATGCGCGTTCAACTTTTTCCGTTGGATTTTACCTTACAACATTGGTGGATCGAATCTGTGATAGTCAAATCTTAGAAGTAAACTCCGTAGACTTCTTGAGAAATCTTGTTCTCCCTTGAGTGAAACAGGAGTTTTTAAAAACGTGAACAGTTCAGGTAATACATTTATTCATTGCATGAGATACTGATGTTTTTGTTGAAAGTAACATAATTAATACTTCGGGGCTTGGCCTCCACGTTAAATCACTCGAGTTGATTACCTAAAAAAGGTTAACCATTGAATAATATTGATCACTGAATCTACAAGAAGCTGCACCGAGCCAAGTAAAACAAAATGCGGAGAATTGTTTATTTTTCTAGTATTGAAAACAGGGGTCTCGAATGTGCGTAATTTCCTCTATAGATTTCTCTCTAGATTTCTATTACCACACTGTTGCAGTTCACAGTTGGAGTGTACCGTTATAGTACTGCTACAGCTTACCGTTTAAGTGTAACGTTAAAGAACGGCTACAGCTTACCGTTAGAGTGCACCGTTAAAGTACTGCTACAGCTTACCGTTAGAGTGTACCGTTACAGCTCACCGTTAGAGTGTACCGTTGCAATACCATTGCAGTTTACCGTCACACCGAACACTATCCGTGTATCATTGCAGTTTACCTTTGCAGTGTATCATTGCAGTGTACTGTTGCAGTGTATCATTGCAGTTTACCGTTGCGGTGTATCATTGCAGTGACCCGTTGCGGTGTATCATTGCAGTGTACCGTTGCAGTGTATCATTGCAGTGCACCGTTACAGTGCATTATTGCAGTGAACCGTTGTAGCGTATAGTTTCGGTGTACCGTTGCAGTGTATCATTGCAGTTTACCGTTGCGGTGTATCATTGCAGTGTACCGTTGCAGTGTATCATTGCAGTGTACCGTTACAGTGCATTATTGCAGTGAACCGTTGTAGCGTATAGTTTCAGTGTACCGTTACAGTGCATTGTTGCAGTGTACCGTTGCAGTGTATTATTACAGCGTACCGTTGCAGTGTATTATTACAGTGTACCGTTGCAGTGTATTATTACAGTGTACCGTTGCAGTGTACCATTGCAGTTTACCGTTGCAGTGTATCATTGCAGCGTACCGTTGCATTGTATTATTGCAGTGTACCGTTGCAGTGTATCATTACAGTGTTCCTTTACAGTGCATCATCTCAGTGTCATGTGTACCGTTGTAGTGTGCCGTTGCAGTGTACCGTGACAGTGCACCATTGGAATGTACCATTGCAGGGAACCATTGCAGTGTATCATTGCAGTGTACCGTTGCAGTGTACAGTTGCTGCGCACCGTTCGTTGCTGCAGCGCTACAGTTTACCATTACAGTTTACCGTTGTAATGCCGTTGCATTTTACTCTTACGGCATACCATTAAAGTTTACCCAGTACCATTACAATTTACCAGAGCAGTGCTCCGTTACAGTCTACCGTTACAATGTAACATTACAGGAACGTTACAATTCACCGTTGTAGTTGAGTTAAAAATACCTTTACAGTTAGAGAGCATCATCCAGTACAGTGCTGGTGTAAAGGTTCAGTGTGTCATCCAGTGCAGTGCATGTGTACAGTTACAATGCACTATACAGTTACAGTGCAGGTGTTCTTGAAAGTGAATCCAGAGAAGATTCACCAAAGGAGCAAAAACTACATGCGGCAGAAATGATTTTACTGAGCAGAGGAGAAAATTAGAAAAGATAAATAGAAAACATTTAAGTGTGTAGTGCGGCCGGCACGATTCACCCCCATGGCGTAGCGGTGGGAGCCCGGAGTTAGGAACGGGCCAGCGCTGTAACCCTCCGCACTCCTCCAGCTCGTCTCAAGAAGTCAGATCCAATACTTGAACTTTTAAGAGAAAATATACTTTAAATAGTTAATTTGACTACCTTGCAAGGAAATTAAACGTAATGCTGAAGCTGCTCACAAAACTTCAGGAAAGATTTGAAAGTACTTTATTTTACGAGCTTACAGCAACTAAACAAAATTAGTCCAACCAATGGCATTTAGCAAACCAGCTATACTGGCAAGCAGGCCGCAAAATGAGCTTAAGCCAATTTGAGCCTAAAGTTCATGGTGATGTTCGGCTCTGACTAAAAACTAAGTTATAATTTCCGTTCGCACTGGCCATTATCAAAAATCATCGAAGCACTGAGATGGAAAGAGAACACCGCACTGAAACTGCTTCCCAACTTACCATAAAAGACGTGCTTAGAAGGCCGTTCCTCCGTGCAGTAAAGCTCAAAAACGCGCGCGCCGCCCGAAGAGAGGCCCGCCGCAGCGATCCACTGCGTGAAGCGAAGACAGGAAGGCGCGAAGTGACTGCTGGAATTTCCCCATGCCGCGTCAGGCCAAGAAAGCGCAGAGCTGCCCTGGCTCCAATCTTCGGCTTGGAGCTCCATGAAGAGCTTACATGTTTATGAATAAATTCATTCTTTCAAATTTGTTGACATCCAATTTTCTTGGTGAAGTATAATAAACACAAAAAGAACTTTTCAAAGAAAACGTCTTAAAGTAAGGTCCCACGTAGCAGAGTAAAAACGATGCTAATGTCCCGATAACCGAGGAGAGCTGATGAAGCCTCCTTACCTAAAGACCGAGTGCGGAAGGCTCCAGAATCTGGTAATTTTTCGTGGAGCTCATTTGCGTTCTTAATCTGCAGGTGACTCAAGAAGAGGAACGGTAATCAAACGGCAAATGTTCCAGGGTTAGGCTTGTTGGTACACAAGCCCAGCGTAGGTGTTAAATCTTATTATATTGCGTTTTATTTATTCTAGTGAAATAAAAGTAGCTTAGAAATGGAGTCACTAAAATTAGACATACAATTTGACTACAGCTCGTTTTATTCTGCAGGTGTACAGTTACAGTGCACTACGCAGTTACAATGCACCACCCAGTGCAGTGCAGGTGTACAGTTACTAAGCACCACCTAGTACAGTGCAGGTGCACAGTTACAGTGCACTATACAGTTACAGTGCACCACCCAGTACAGTGCACCACTCAGCCCAGTGCAGGTGTACAGTTACAGTGCACTATACAGTTACAGTGCACCACCCAGTACAGTGCATGTAAACCGTTACAGTACGCCAAACAGTTACAGTGCGTCATACAGTTACAATTAGAGTGTATTACACAGTGTCAGTGAAGGTAAATAGTTGCAGTGCACCGAACAGTCAATGTTTGGCTGTAGTCATCAGTGATGTTGTGGCAACTCTCCATTCTGTTTTACTCAACTGAGTTCTTCAGGTTAGTTTTGAATGTTTATCCTTTAATTAAGTATTTGTTGGCTCTCCTCGATGCTTCCTTGACTGTAGCTGACACGACTCTAGCACCTGCACCGAAACGAAATTACATTCTACTCAGATAAAGTATTTTTAACTACAGTAGTATATACGACCAGTAAAAAAAACGATATTCAATGTTTTCGTTAAATAAATCTAGCTGATACGGATGAGAAATAAAAACATCCATCTTAATAGCACCTGCGATTAAAACATTCTTGTACATGTGCACTGGTGAAACTCGTACCACTGATACGGTCATTAAGCATCCTCATGAGCTCAACAGAGAGACGGAAGTAGCGGACATCAAACAAATGTATAAATAAACAAACACACTAAGGGTTTTATCAGGTAAGATACCACAGCTGCATTTGATAGTTCACCACGAAAAAGAGTTGGTAAGGCGTGCAGCGTGTTGCTTTTGCGCTTCCTATCTGGAAATGCAAACGCTGTATTGTTTTTGTCAATAGTAAAATTTTTCATGAGTACATTTTTTCTGCGACTCTATTTTATCCACAATGTTAGAAAAAAGGGCTTTGATATGTTTTCTTTGCATTTTCTATTTAAGAATACAAATTCGGTTTCTGAATTTTTTTAATGAATGGAATTTTTCCCCACTATTATTAAATCGGCAATGTTATTGAAACAGAAAATAGCATTCCTGTTGTTCCACTATCGAGAAACGTGGCTCAACATACTTTCGTTATGATAAACCTATTTTGTCATGCAAATGAAAATTGCTGTTCTCTTGATTCAAACTTACATCTTGTATGAACAAGGTCTATCTTTTTTCAGTGGTAAACTGTTCGAAAAATTAAATTTATCCGTAATTAATTATTTGGAATTAATTGTTTAAAAATTTGTTTATATGAAGGTAATTTATTTGAAAGGAATTTTTATAGAAGTGACTTATGCAGAAGTGATTATTTAAAAAATTTTATATGAAACTAATTGACATGAAATTTAGAAGAAAGTGATTTGTCATTCACTGACGTTACCCAGTGTTAGAATTGTACTGTGTGTGTGCACGACTCCAATTAAGTAACTTTTGTGAGTTTCAAAAATTAAATCCTGCAACTCCCAAGCAGTTTGCTTTACTCCATTCCCTTCACAGCTTGAAATGCAATTGGAATCTCATAGTGAGTTGAAGCTGAGCTCAGAAATGAAACTCAACTCAGAAATAAAGCTCATGTCAGAAATGACGGTCAGCTCAGAAATAAAGCTCATGTCAGAAATGAAGCTCACCTCAAAAATGAAACTGAACTCACCGCCAGGAAGGAGCTCCTACGACGCTGAATTCAGCCATTTTGTTCAGCTCAACCAGCACGCGCTGACGCTGAACAAATTACTAACATAAAAGTTGGAAGGTTTGAGTCCCAGTGTTCAGCAATCCCCTTATGCATCAATCAGCAATCACTTTGAACGAGAAAATTTCGTGCTCAACAATCCCCTCACACTCACACGTCCACCAGCAATCACTTTAAACCAGATGATTCAAAGTTCAGCAGTCCCTTCACACGTCCGTCAGCAATCATTTCAAACTCAATAATTTTCGAGTTACGGATGAATCATGTGAATTTTCATGTAATGCCTCATTGAGGGACCGTAATTTTAACGTTTTATGAAATTCTGAAAGAATTCTGACAAACGTCAGCAGATTTGCATGAAAAAATGTCCCTGAACATCACTGCCATGGTGAAATCACTCTGTCAAAATTGGTGCCAAAAATAACAAGCGTCCACTGAATTTGGCAACAAAACTGGTGAAGGCTCGTCACCTTCTTCGTCATAATAACAAATAAAGTCTAGTAAATCTTTGGCATTATAACAAATACAGTCAAGGCTTGTGCCCTTCTCTAGCAATATAACAAAGAAAAGCTCGTCCCTTTCTTTGGCAATATACCAGGTAAAAGCTCGGTACTAAATCTGGCAGTACAATAAATAAAAGTTAATCTCCTTCCAAGTCAGTCGGCCAGTCTCCTTCTTTAATCATATAACAAACAAAGGCGAGTTACCTTCACATTCCCTTCGTAACTTTCCAGCCGATCGAATGCTGAGATCCGTGAGAGGTTTGTTCTTATCCGCGAAGCCTAAAATATAAAATTTCGGTTATTTCATAACTTCTCAAAATAGAATGCGACTTTTTATTGCTTAAGACAAAAGAATTTATACTTTTTCTGAAAATTTCTCCTTCAATGCGTGTGAAACGAAATGAATGATTATGTAGAATTATTTCGTTTGGTAAATTAGGTAAAGCTGCGATGTGAACAGACATTGGAATGTTTGGAATGTCTGATGTCTTTTTCCAAGAAAACCGTTTAGGCTTAAAGTCGAGTTTCCCTCGCGAATTAGCCAGGATGTGTTTGGAATTTGGAAAAAAGCGTAGGCGGCGTGTGAATGGGAAGCTCAAGCAACGGCCAGTATTCTTCGAGAAAAGGAGGTGCGAGGGACAGCTGTGAGGAGAAAGCAGAGAGTCGCATCACCCGAACCAATGAGAGCGCAAGAAAGTACCGCGAAGTTTGTGTGTCAGAGGCATGTGAGTGCCTGAACGAATGAGCAACAAATACGTCAGAACAAGCAACGGCTTAACCAATCGGCGTACGATTCATCAACACAAGGAAGAACATTCGAGATGCTTCTAGAAGAAAGCATGGGGAGTTTATAAAAGCTGAGCTCAAGAATCGGACCAGGTCTTTTTCTCTGAGTTACGCAAAAGGATAGACATGGAATTTGCGTGCGTGAGGGCAGGGCACCCGGCAGGCGGCAGACGAATGTTGTGGAAGGTGAGTCCGAGTGCTGGTAGGGGTGCTACCGTAGCTCTCGTGACTTCATTTTCCGGCTAAAGCCCACATTAACGATGAAAATTCACAGTGTGCATTTCTTTCATTTTGGGTGACATTTCATATCAAATATTTATATCGTTTATCCAAGCGCGCACTTTATGTTTGCATTGTGTTTTAGCCTCATTTTGTGTGCCATGTCGTTCAATATCCTCTGTGTGATTCATCAAACGCAATAACTCACGTGTCCAATTCATGAATCATCCGCATAGCAGCTTACACGCCACCCCTCGTGAAGATAAAAATGGCAAATCATGTGTAGTATTTTTCGTGCGATGCATATAAGAAACAAAGCATTTAGTGATAATTTATTTTAAAAATCACATTCCACTTCAAGTTTTTTTCAGTTGAAAACATGATCTTAAATTAAACGTACTTGTTTATGCAAACACAATCATGAAGCACAAAGCACCAGTCCTGCATTTTTAAATTCTAAGCTTCAGCCTTTTCGAAACTGCAGGATTGACTGCCGCATTCTGTGCTAGTTCTTAAACTTCTGTTGCATTGAACACATGAGGAGAAATTTAATTTATTTCCATAAAGACTGATGGAACATAAAACCCTTTAAATTAACAGCTTAGAAAAATTGAAAAATTTTCAATTTTGTTTGCAATTTTCATTAATTATCAAATGAATTAATTCAATTATTATGTAAAATTAATGAAAATTTAGGAACAGTTCAATTTCGTTTGAATTTTTGGGTAATTTTCTTATAAATTTAAAAATTTGTAAATAAATTGAACGACATTTTGTAACTGTTCAATAATGTTTGCTTTCGTCAGTACTTTGAAATGAAATAATTGAATAACTAAAAAATTTGATAAATTTTTTAAACAATTAAACTTTTTTTGCATTCATCAGTAATTTAAAAGAAAATTAAATAAAATAAATAAATTCAATAAACAATTTTAAACTGTTAGCCTATGTACACCTCGTATGGTTTGTCTATCAATTAAGGAAGCTTATATTAAAAAAATTAAAAACCAACATGTTACACATTTGCATAAACTACGTTTATCCATTTCCACGCTCTCAGGCCCGGAGACCGAGAGCAACGGATAAAGTTAACTTTTATAGCGATGTAATAAAATAGAAACGCCGGCCGTGACCATTAGCCACGGAGTTTGGTTTGAGTAGACGTGTGTAATGAAAACTCACCGCATTAAAAAGGACGCTGTCACAGTGCTCATTAGCGTCGGCCATATAATTAGAAGCGGACCATATAAACTACAAGAATATTATTATAAAACGAACAAGCTCATGGGCTCTGAAGATCCGCCATGGTGAGCGAGAGCTGGAACCACACAAAACCTACCCCCGTTGCCCTAAAACCTTCCCCTCTTTTCCGTGGGGGAGCGCGGTTCACGACTGCGTGAGGATGATGATTAGGAGTCACTTAGTCCGGGAACGCGGGTGCGAGCGGTCAAGCTTCGAGCACTGAGTATCGAGATACGGCCACGAGTAGTCCAGCTTGAGACTTAGAGCAGTGAGACTTAGCGTTGATCGTGAGGCCAAGCGGGATTGTTAGCGACTTACCTAAGTCCGATTTCGAGTCCCGTGATTGGCTATTTGCTTTGAGTGTCTCTTTGACGGTATAATTCGCCTTGTATCAAATCAATTGGCTCTATTTCCCGGGTTTGTAATCCATGGGGTTGTCCTTGATCGTCAGTAATTCCCTGGGTTTTGTTCTGATTGTAAGTTACCCAATAAACTCGGGCTTGACTCTCGAACGTCTGTTAACTCATAATATTCGGGTGTCTTTGATTGTATGCCCACAGTCGTTGGCTTGTATTGTAAAATTGAGTGGTCTTCAGAGGATTGGTTATTGAGTCATTGTCGGTTCATTCGTGAAGCCTCGCCGGCGTTGCTCTAGCCTTTCGACATTCAACGTCCCAAATATATTTCTCAAATCTCCCAGTGCCTGATTTCTCTGCTCACCTCGTACAATTGACTTGCCATCAAAATAACACATGCCTAGAAACTCGGGCCTGCTACCAAGGACGAACGTAAGGGTAGGGGTGTACGTAAAGGCTAACGCTTGCGTGCCAACGACACCCAGTGCGCGTGACGCACGTAGTTTAATTCAGTAATTCTTAATTTCGAAACATATAGCTTCTGGTGGCAGCGGACAACCGTCCATACAATCATTCATTCTTAACGTAATACGTGATGTGCGATTAATTCTCAGGGAAAGAAAATACCTCCCGAAGGCAAGAAAAGAGTGACTAAAGGACGTTCATTCACATTTCTTGTTTTAAATTTCTTGAAAATATAATTTTTCTTTTCTTTCTTTCTTTTTTTCCTACGTCATTAATGGACAACAATCGTAATGCCTTCAGGTGGATAATATCTTACTCATAATAAGATCTTGTTCTATCTAAATCCAACGTTACATACTATAATTAGTGCGATCATGCCACTGTTTACGATCTTCAAAAAAAAGGGCATGTAATTCCAATATCTTTTAATTTGTTACCACACTTATGTGTTAAAATATTAATTACATTATGTTCATTTAAGATTACATTATTTAATCACAATTTAAATGTGATACCGAACGAAAACGCGTCACGATACCAAGAGTGAAGTTTCGTCGTCGAGCTCATTAAAATCTACGGAGTTTCTTCCATGTTTCGATGCCAGAATTAGATATTCCGGCTGGTAAAGTCAGAATCTCTAACAAAATATCGATAGCAGCGTACAATAACTCAGCACCTAACGAGCTCGGTTCGGTGGTGAAGCAATATGAAACATTTACGCACCCTACCTTAAAATACCGTAATGATCGTCCCTGCATGAGATATTTTGTTGTCCTTAATTAATCGTCGTGACTCTTTCACTTGTCACTTCATTTTATTTTCCTAGCAGTTCTCAAGTCGGATGGAACCTTTCTAATTCTTAATTAAACATGATAAATTGAAATAGTAGCCGCCACCACCCATAATGGGATTATTTTATATTAGTTTGAAGCATCAAAAACAGGGTGTTAATAAATTTGTTCGAGACGTGGTATTAATAATTAAATATGGTAAGCGTAAACTCGAGCTATATAAGGAAATTATTAACGTGCATTTCATCGTCATCATTATCATCGTCATCTCTTCATAATCTCTTCATAAACTTACAAGGGAAATTAAAGACACGAAAGATTACATAGATTCGTTATTAACGCAGACATCTATCACACCACAATGCTGTCGAAAGAGAAACTGGTTAGACAAACAGTAAATATGTTAATGTATCTGCAGGAATCCAGTTTGGGCGTTGTCAAGATACGAGAGTAGATAGATCACTTCACAATTCATTTGAGGATCAATTGGAACAAGATGGATCTCCAGATAATTTGGAATTGATTGTAAGTATCTTTGGTACTTATAGTCGTTTACAGCATAGCGGGTGGCGATGAACCGCATGGGGAAGACACCAGTGAGTTTTGAACGATCTCGAACTGTTACTCTTCAATATCGATCTTTATGAGGGAACCTTCTCAATTTGTGCGTGTGACTGCCTCAGGCAAATCACTACGTAATTAAGGCCGCGGCCAGACAAACAGCAGCATTCCTATTAGGGTGGCCAGACAAGTAGCACAGAGCAGGGCAGGGCAGCGCTGTCTAAAGCAAGCGCCAGCGGAGTTTTATCTTGGATCATAAAACACGGTTAAACACCGCTCGGAACAGTGTTGCCAATTTAGCATATTTTATTCTAAATTTAGAACGAGAGGAAAACTAAACGAGAGGAAAATAAGGCCTTAAAGCTCGGGCGTGACTTGGGGCGTGGGGAACCCCTATCACGTACATTCCCTGTAAGAGTATCATGTCAATGATACTCAGCCACTCTATACTAAAAGAGAAAAAGGCTTGGTATATATCAATATTCTAATTTTAGCATATTTTTGGCTGTTTAGCATCAAAATTTATTCATTTAGCATCTAGCATATTTTTTACCCTGTATTAACTAATTTTTAGCACAATTTTAGCATATTTTGAGCTCAACTTATGTTCAAAACTACAACTGAACGCGTTTGATTCGGGTATGAGACGAGATAACTACGAGCCGGCTGAGAGCGCCACATTTTCTTCGTTCGTCAGATCCTGAGATCAGTCTCGCAGTTGATTTCGAATGATTCGTGACACCAACAGCAGTGCGTTGCCAGTCGCGGAAAACTTACATAAACATAAATTGGTGGCTGATACCTAACTTAACATAGTGATAAATACGAACACTAAAATGAGTAAAGATCATAAAATATTTTAACGAAAGTTTAGGAAAGAGTGGCTAAAAATGAAGGAGTTCAGTTCGTGGTTGTGCGATGTACCGGGCGACAGTTCGAAGGTGCACTGCAAGTTTTGCATGTGTAATATTGAAACAAAGTTGAGTGTATTATC
>JACJUY010006359.1:10353-20466 GCA_014220935.1 Platorchestia sp. MABIK | reverse complement strand
GACGTAATGTTCACTGACGTAATGTTCACTGACGTAATGTTCACTGACGTAATGTTCACTGACGTAATGTTCACTGACGTAATGTTCACTGACGTAATGTTCACTGACGTAATGTTCACTGACGTAATAAGCTGAGAGAACTCAAAACGTACAATAATTGAACATCAACTCTTCCGAAGTACAATACAAAATTGAACTGAACCCTCAATTATACAATAAGTACAAAAGAACAAATTCAACTGTTCATTCAATTATACAACAAGCCTACAATAACAAATTTTACAGTTCCTAAAATTGTGCAATAAGTGTACAATAAGAAATTCTATAGTTCCCTTAATTTTCCTGAACAATAAATGCACAAGAAGAAATTCTACTGTTCTCTCAATTATAAATTAAATGTAAAAGAACAAATTTTACGGTTCCCTCAATAATACAATAGGTTTACGCGAACAAATTTCACAGTTCCCTCAATCCTAGAACTGAGAAATATAAAATTCCATTATCAATGCAACTAAATATTTTTGCAGATGCTGATTATTTTTTATGCACCAAATACCGGGTGTCCCACAAAAATGTCCCCGACTTTTTAATTGATTAATAATGCTTTAAATGTAGTAATGCTCCGCTTTAAATTGACAAATTTGAGTTGTATTTTTTCACAATGTAGTAAATTTTGTTTCCTTTTCGAAAAATTAAAGTTTTTAAAAATAGTTTGAATAACCACTTTACAATGATTAATTTTCTGAAAGGGGTAGAAAAACTAATTGTTCAAAGGAAAAGTTTAAAAAACCACACTGGTGTTCTTCTTCATTCATTTCGCCATACCTAGTGTTAAAAATAATTTCACAATGATGTATCCTACATACCACTAAGCATGTATCACCTCCATCATTAATAATTCTTCGACAACGAATTGCAGAAGTGTTTCAAGAACTGAAAGAAAACGGTGAAATAATCCGCAAAACTCTTCGCTCAATGGTAGCTAGAAGTAATACTTGCCTTGAGAGAAATGGAGGGCATGTCGAAGGATACTAAATCACTTTATTTATTTAAACGGCATTTAAGGTGATGATTTGCTACTTTCTTAAATTTTTTTTGTTCGATTTTTTGGAAAGTACAAAATAGGGAAGAATTTCAATATTGTTTTAAAAACTTTTCCTTTGAACAATTAGTTTTTCTACCCCTTTCAGTAAATAGATCATTGTAAATGGTTATTCAACGATTTTCAAAAACGTAAATTATTCGAAAATGAAACAAAATTTATCACATTGTGAAAAAAAGACAATTCATATATGTTAATTTAAAGCGGAGATGCAAGCAATTAAAAAGTCGGGGGCGTTTTTGGGGACACCCGGTATATAAATATTTTTGCAGATGTCAACAATGCAGTAAAATAAGGTAATATTTGTGGTGGTTTCAACAAGCCGTACACCACTTGTACACCATTATACAAACTTCGAGGCGCTACCCCACGCAACGGCTGGCTTTGAGGCGCCACCTAACCACCAACCAATGGGGACGCGTGCTCAGCGCGTTACAGCACTCACCAGGCCCTATATAACGGGGTGCAGTAGAACCTCAGCCAGTCTTCTCACAGCGGCTCCGATCTTTAACACTAACCGAAGAAGTTCCGCCAGCTACAGTCTCAACTGCCTCTTCCGCCGCTTCGCCACTCAATAGTCACTCTACAGCCATCAGTGCTGCCACTCCACATCGCCTGACGGTCCTCCAAGACGTATCTTGGTGCATTACTACCTAACAGCAATATTTTCCTCGTGTACTAATAGTGTCGGCGATAGTCACAATAGGTCCGCATTTATTCCAGTTGTGTTTTCTTACCCTGCCGGGTTCGTTGGTACCTCAGGCACTCACTTCGGGCGTTGATATTCAAAGTCCTTAGATATTCACACGCTGCCCGGAGCGTAAAGTAGCCTGAGGGAGTGCATCACCTATTTTTACAGATGCTAACCGTTGTTTATGGAGTAAAATATGTAAATATTTTTGCAGATGCTAACCATTATTTATACAGTAAAATATACGGATATTTCTGCAGATGCTGAACGCGTGCGTGGGCTGGGTGGTGCTGCTGCTGCAAATGACAGCTCTGCCAGCAGGAACTTCCGACCCTCCTGCCGGTGATGATCCTGCAGATACATAAGTCGCCATTCAGAACATAAGTCGTCTTACAGTAGATAAGTCGTTTTGCAGAAAGTGGGATACGCAAGATACAGTGGCATCCTTCCGTTACTCAGAGGGTAGGATACGCAAATTACAGCGGCATCCTACGACCCTGAAAGATCATCTAAGGGATTTTTTCGTCAGTTTCAATTGACTCGCGGTCTCTACTAAAGTAACGACGACCTATGAATATACCTAAAAATTTTAATAATCATTTTTTGATTGTTTTGGGATTAGTTTGTTTTAGTGGTCACCGTCCGTGCTCTGCTCTGCTTTCAATAATTATAACATAGGATGGAATTCAACGCTGTTCCTTTAGTAATAAAATCGGGCAATATTTAAAATTCCAACACGCTATGCAGTGGATGCGATCTGTCAAATGTCCGTTCAAAGAACACGTTTCTCATTGATTTATTTTCATGAGAATTCTGCGAAAAAGATTTCTTATGAATGAATTTTTAGAAGCAATCTAACCCAACGTGTAAAAGTCTGGCTTAATTATAATGAATAAGAATTTTAAATCAGAACAATCCCTATTGTAAATCATTGTACTTGAATGAGTTTCGAACGGTTTCATATTCGCACGTTTACGTTGGAAAATCACGAGACTGGTCATATAAAGGAATAATCAGCTGATCATCAGAAGGACGGGTCAGCTGATCATCAGGAGTGGTCAGCTGATCATCAAAAGGAGTCGTCAGCTGATCATCAGGAGTGGTCAGCTGACCATCAGAAGTAGTGGTCAACTGATCATCAAAAGGAGTGGTCAGCTGATCATCAGATGGAGTGGTCAGCGGATCATCAGAAAGGAGTGGTCAGCGGATCATCAGAAAGGAGTGGTCAGCTGATTGATCAGCTGTTGTCAGCTGATCGTCGCATCTGTCATGTTTTGAACACGTTCATGACATGCCAGTGAGCGAAGAGTTTTTCCTCCTACTACCTCCAATGTAAAAGAAAAACACATGAAGCACTTATACGTTAGGAACTATTGAAACAGAATAGTTCTTTATGGGATCTGACACACTCAGCACTCCAACACATGTATTCAATAGATCGAAATATCATCCAAAATGCTTTCTTTGACATCCGCCTAATTTACATGATAGTTTTCAAATGCTTAAGAACATCTGTATGCGTTCTCTTGAATTTTAGTAAGGCGGTATAAATACAGGCATCCCCTTGCGTGAAAATATACATGCATTTGTTTACTCTTAATACACGATCGTTACGTAAAAACGTGTGATCAAATTTACGTGATTAAAGGTCCTCAATGGGCCATGTGTGTAATTTTTTTTATGGACGTGGAAATGATGTTAGTTACATGTTAGTCGAAATGGAGCATGGAAATGATATTAGTTAAGTGTTAGTGGAAATAGAGCATGGAAATTATGTTAGTTACATGTTAGTGGAAATGGAGCATGGAAATTATGTTATTCACATGGTATTTAAATGCATTTATGAAGTAGCTCGTATTACCACACTGATAAACTATTGGTGCTCTGAATCAATTGTAATAAACTCTGATTATGTAGTATAAGTTAACATAGTTCTCGAAATCTCCCTGTGATTATTGAGCTCATTAATTAATCAAATTCTTGAAGCCTCCCTGAGATTATTTAGCTCACAAGTCAATCAAGTTCTGGAAGTTTCTGGATCGCCATCAGCGACACCGATTGCTCTCCGAAGATACGGTTACGTTTAATTAAGGAACGTTTCAGCTGCTAATGTTAACCAATTAGTTCAAACTTGTGAAGAATTTGGAAGCGATGTAAGGCTGGCCTTGATATTTGTGATCAAAGTCGCCGGTTTTGGTTTCGAAAAAATGTAAATTAATCAAATGAGTAGGGAAATACAAGCTTTAGGGACACCCAAGCTTTAGGGATTTAATTCGAGCTTTGGGGATTGAATTTTAACTTCAGAGATATTCGAGCTCTGAAGATGTAATCTGAACTTTGGAGATTTAATCCCTGCTTTTGAGAGTTAATTTCAGCTTTTGAAATTTAATTTGAGCATTTGGGATTTTATTCAAACTTTGGAAAACTGATGTTAGCTTTTGATATTAAATTCGAGCTTTGGAAATTCAATTTTAGCTTTTGAGATTTCACTAGAACTTTGGAGATTTAATCCTAGCATCATAAATTTAATTTAGAAATATTGAACTGTCCCAAAAACTGTAATTCACTGTAAACAAAATAAAAGAAAATATGTCGTACGATTTTGTGTTCACCTTTCCAAACGTACACCGACATAACCTGCATTGCAAACTGAGCACTCCACAATACCACGAATTATGTAGCCAAATAATCATTTTAATGGAGTTTGCACATCCAAAGTAAAAAATCATTGCAAAATTGTTCTATCAACTCTTTTTGTGGGATGCTTCAATAACCAAAACTTTTTCTCGTTCAAACGCGTCTTTTCGATCGTCTTCAGAAATATTGCCTGTCGCTCTAAAGTCAAAAATTACTACAAAATAATTTCACAACTCTTTTTCAGTGACAATTGAGTAACCGAAACTTTTTCACATTCATGTGCGCCTTTTCGATTGGCTTCAGAAACTTTGCCTTTCGGTATAAAGTCAAAAACCTTTATAAAAATCGCAATTCTTTTTCAGTGATAATAGATTAACCGAAACTTTTCACATTCACGTGAGTCTTTTCGATTGGCTTCAGACATATCCCCGCTCTGAATTCTGGATAAACAATGTTTCTCTTGAGGTAATTTCTTACGAGATAGAGTGCGATTGCAGGGTTGCTCAGAGACTTGAGTTCTTCCGCAGGATCTCTGAGGCTCTGTTTCAGCAGGTGTGGAAAGTCCAGTTTCAGAAGATGTGGAACTCTAAGATCCAATTTCAGCAGGTGTGGAACATCCAGTTTCATCAGGTATGGAACATCCAGTTTCGGCAAGTGTGAGTTTGGCTCAGTGTCTGAACAAGTGAAGTAAAACAAATAGATGATACAATGGAAATTTTAGCACGTGACAAAGTTTGTTTAAGAAGTTGAGAGCACAACGATTAAAGAATAATATTTTCGCCCGATAAAAAAAAATTTTAAATCTTTACTACAAAGCCAAAAAAACAATGAAATGTATGAGCAAAAATTATTTAATATAACAGTAAAAATAATGAATGTGACATTATAAATATGTGAAATACCACAGACCCTGTTGAAAACATACACAGCCATTTCAGATTAACACTTTCATCAATAGATTATTAGAAATCTTGTTATACCAAGTCACTAATTGTATTCGCATTCAACCAAATTTAATATTTTCAAATACTACTTTTCTGTAGATTTCTTACATTTCTTCAAAAATATATAACATGTAAACCTGAATTGTAATTCGAGCTTTGGAAATTTCATTTTAGCTTTGGAGAATTCATTCCAGCTTTGGATATTTTTTTGAGCTTTGTAAATTTCATTTGACTTCTGAAGATTTTATTCCAGCTTTGGAAATTCCATTCGAGCTTTGGAGATTTCACTCTAGCTTTGGAGATTTTATTCTAGCTTTGGAGATTTCATTCCAGCTTTGGAGATTTTATTCTAGATTTGGGGATTTCATTCCTGCTTTGGATATTTTATTCGAGCTTTGGAGATTTCGTTTCACCTTTGGAGATTTAGTTTTAACATCAGGTGTATTCAAACTTTGAAATCCAATAGATCCGTGAGCAGCACACCTTCCCATTGTCAAGGGAAGAAACCTCTTAAATGCATTTTTTTCAATCATAAAACTCTGGTAGCCTTGTTCGTTCGTTGTTTGTTTGCCTGCTCGTTAGTTTATTTGTATGTGTGTAAGCTTGGTTAGTAGTCACAGCCTAAGTCAGGCACACGTTCGAACCAAATGATTAATATTAGTAGCCGAAATGTTTCTTATCGAACGGAACCGTAGGTTTGGAAGTGGAATCTATGTTGTCGACGGTGTTGTTGATACCGTAAAATTTCCCGATATGCTTCATGGCAATTTACTGTAGAATTTCACTATAGGCTTCACGGCAGTTTACCGCAGAACTTTTATCTTTCTTGTTTCATTTTACTAGAACAGTTCATTGTATCTTTGAAACCCAATACGCCGGCAATTATTAGAAGCCTTGACCTCATTTCCAGGTCTCATTGCATTCGCTCTGCTCAGTGACCAGCAAACTGAAAACCGATTCGAAATTAACCGGATACACATAAATTAAGGTCCCAAATTAACCAGATACCTGATAATTACGATTTCAAATTAATAGGATAAATGCTAATTGAATGGTGATTCAAAATTATTCGGATACCTGTAAACTGAATGAGGATCCGAAATTAATTAACCTGATGCTTACAAATTATGATTCTAAATTAACAGGATACCTTAAAATTAAGCTCTCAATTTAACCGGATACCTTAAAATTACGTTCTCAATTTAACCGGATACCTGCAAATCGGCTAACTCCAACAATTTAGAAAAAACACTTTCGAAATACCAAGTTTTAACGTATGAGGACTGGTAAAAAGTGAAGCCAAGATAACATTTATAGTCTAGCGTTCAGGAACGTTGATAAAAAGATTATTAATGTCAAATGCACACATCAAATACTGACTTGCATTTTGTACTTTGGGTATATACTGAACAAATGACTTAGAATTTTGTACTGTGTATTGATTAGTAGTGAGAGGATTTAAAATCGGTAACAGATCCTTCGAGAGCTTATAACTCGGGGTATTTATGGCAGAAAAACTAGGTCTATACTGAAAATTTTGAGAAAAATCATTGTTATGTATTTTAGGAAGGCCATAAAGAATACCTGGAGTTGAACCAGAAACAAACAGACTAGTGTACACTTCATCGGTAAATAATTTGCTGTTTTTCAGCTTCCGTAAAAAATTACTAATACTGACTTCACACTTCGAAGTAAATTTGCCAATTGGATTAGTAATTTCAATAAACTTTGAACAATCAGAAATTAAAGATAACATGCTCTTAACGTACCTAACTCTATCAACTACAACCACACCCCTGCCCTTGTCTGGTTTCGAAACGACAACATCCTTTTTGGAAGCAAATGAGCGAAGAAGTTTTGCATCCTCTCTCCGGTAGACTGATGAGAACACTTTAGAAGACTTNTTCACCGTTGCACTCACGACGGTGTTTTAAGTTGAACTGAGTTTCCTAACTTACAAGATGTGCTGTGGGTGAATGTTTCTCCGCTACACGATAAAAGAACCAATAATCTTGCAAGTGTTTTGAAGGTGCTCGTTCCATCCTAACCTTCAACATGAATACGCCTGTTCCCATTGGTTAACATGGTGACTGCTTTCTCCGCCCCTAAGATTTCAGATTTGAGACATTTTTCTGAAACGCCGTTACTTCCCAGCATTTTTTTTCTTTCAACAATTTATGTTTCGAGGTCCGAAGTTCACATTTCGCGAAGCTAAACGAGAGTGAACAACCCACCTCTTGAATTTCGCAGTGCCTTCGCTTTTGCAGGCCCTCGGCTGACCTTAAACACAAAACTGTCCTTTCGACCTGAGAGAGGTTATAATCACTCTTATTACCAGACAAGCTTCACTCGAACATTCTCGGCCCCTCAGCACAACACCCTCTTGTAAGCTGAGCACAACACTCTAAGCACAAAAACACACGGCTTGTACACACACCACAAGTATTTTTGCAAAAACACACACGGCCGACACAAAGCCCGCACCTTCTTGTGAGTTTTATTACACAAAAATTACACAAAAGTACAATATACGAACATTAAACAAAAGAGCATTACAAAAAACTTCTGTAATCAATTAATAAATTATTCCTTACAATTGATTGTCCCGTTTTCCCGACGAGCCCTATTTTTTGTGGTAAAATTAACCGTTAGCAAAATTGTAATTTTCATCGTGAATTTCCTTTGTATCAGAGTAGAAGTAGCCCTCGATGTACCCTGGGTAAAGTAAAAAAAATTATAAAACGGGCAAAATTGCATTTGTCGATTGAGTCTAGTGCTGAGCTTCTAGAATGCCAGTAATGACGAGAAATAACGATAATTCGAAGAAAGCCATAGTCAAGATTGAATGATAATTTTTACGCAATTTCTCACTTAAGAATTCCAGCAATCAACAAAACTGAATTTATTTAACATCCTAAAGTGCAATGCCGAACAAGTGTCATACAATCGCTGAAGGCATGAAGAGACATGCTCTGAGCCATTGAAAGATGAGCCAAACTGCAGACGCTAAGTGCAATGGGCACAAAAGAGGTGTTGGATAGACGAAGCTCG
Organism: Platorchestia sp. MABIK; assembly: GCA_014220935.1. Classification (NCBI taxonomy): domain Eukaryota; kingdom Metazoa; phylum Arthropoda; class Malacostraca; order Amphipoda; family Talitridae; genus Platorchestia; species Platorchestia sp. MABIK. Next base: position 12,041 of record JACJUY010006359.1, on the reverse strand, counting down.
GCATTCAGACTCGCAGGTAGCTTTGCCATCTAGATTTGTTTTAGTTTGTTTTGTGTATTATGATTGCCTAGAATAAAGCGTAGAGGTAAAATTGCAATTTTAACATTTGACGGTTCGGAATAACAATATCCTACCGATGGTAGACGGGTTTCGGCCATATTCCTTTACGATATCACTTAATCGCATGCCACTTTCATATTTCTATATCATCTCCTGATTTACTTCCATTGATTACAGAGCTCGCTTCTTGTTTTCACTAGCAACGGGAATCACTTTCTTGGGGCCTTGATGAATAACGAAGAATAAAGTTGCAATGAGCACACTCGAAAAACTCACGAAACAGTAACTCGGTCCTTTACCCATGTTAGAACTCCGTGATGGACGAGGGTCGAAGACACTCTAAAAGCATCAAGGGTATCATGGAGATGCAGCTACCTCCAAGCCAATGGGAGGCCAGCGGGGTGTTGGAAGATAGCCAATGGGAGAGCAACTCTATCGCTCCAATTTCAAAACAAAATACAGGATGCTACAAGTGTATTTGTGCTTCGGGAGAATCGGGCGGCTGCGAAGCTCAGCGCACATTTGAATTTTTGAGATTTCGAGTTTCGTAAATTGAAGTTTTCGTTCATATTCAAAGACAAAAATTTTACGTAGAGGCATTTTGTAACTCGGATTATTCTTTAGTTAGGTCTCTCGTAAGGTGAGGCATGACTGTACAGAGTGAAATTATGGCAAAATGAAGGAATATAGCCCGAAATTAGAGTCAAATGAGGAAATACGGCGCAAAATTTGTCGAGTTTCCAGTCATAGCTCTGCCGCGTGAGGCAATAAAGAGGCTGTTTCCTATATTAAACTCCTGTAAGTAAAGAGCCTCTACCAACTAATTTCATTGACTCTTTCTAGCAACTGAAAGAATGCAGTTATTGGGAGATTAAATAGAAATACAGTATAAATTCACAGAAATTCGAATTCGAAAATTCATGAATTCGAAATTCATCTTCTGGAACTTGCTGTGTTTAATTCCTTTTTCTGTTGAACGGAATTGTTTACAAACAAATTGAGGGCTTGGGTATGGGCCTTCCGCTCGGTCCTACTTTTGCGAACATTTTTATGTGCTTCCATGAGAAATTATGACTTCAAAACTGTCCGTCCATTTTTAAGCCTATCCTGTACAAGCGTTATGCAGGCGATACCTTTGTCCTGTTCAAACGTGCAACTGATATGCAATTATTTCTGCAATATTTGAATGTTCAATATCCTAGTATTAAGTTTACAGTAGATTTAGGACGGGGTGATTCTCTTAATTTTCTTGACGATATGGTTTGCAGGGCGGACAATAAATTTTTTACCTCAGTTTATAGAAAACAAAGTTTTACCGGCTTAGGTCTCAGCTTTTTTAGTTTCTGTTTCAAATCTTTTAAAACAAACAGTCTATTCACTTTAATCCACAGGGCTTATAGGATTTTTTCTACCTATGATAACCTTCACCGTGAATATGAGTTCCTCATATCTTATTTTTCTTCCAACGGTTTCCCTGTTGTTACTTTTTATAAATCTATCAATACTTTTCTTTCAAATGTGGATGGCCCTCGAGAGTCTGAACAAATTTTGTCAACTATATATTGTGTCGCAAATCCAGCCTTGCTCCTTACCAGAGTCCCGTGCAAGACAACCCATATCTTGCATAC